>MU279827.1:0-145041 GCA_022385655.1 Xylaria intraflava | reverse complement strand
TAGACCTACCTACCTTCTTACTTCCTACATAGACAAGACAGAAATCAACAGTTATTTGCTTACCTTACGTACGTACGTACAAAGCCCATTCAACAAGACGACTATATATTACACCCCTTGTTCCTAATTTAGAATGACTCGGGTAACCTTGATGGCTGCGGCTAAAGTCCTTGAAGAAGCAGTAATCTCTATGGACTTGCACGTGATAGTCAAGACCTGGGTCGATTTGGATTGGCTATCATCCAATGACTGGGCATAAAACCCAATATGCAGGTTTGCCCTTCGTATATCGCTCATTTCTTATCATTGCGCCTAAATACCGCATCGACGATTTCTTGCGACCGAACGGAGAGTATGGATAATAATGTATCGCTCAGCTACAAACCCACGGTTAGGCCTAGATAACCTTTCTCAAATTTGTGTATAGCACTCACCCCGTGTGTTCCCTCGCAACATCCTTGGAGCCAAATACCGGAACCTGGGGCAACTTTTCCAGGGGCAAATTGGACACTATAGTCGCGGGCAACGGTAACAGAACGACCATTTATGGTCCCACCGCGCACGGAAGGACTTTCGGGGAGGAGATCACCGATCCCCTCCATGATGGCTATATGGGCCTGTCTCTGGTAGCCTGTGGCGGCGATAACTAGGTCGCAGTCCAAGATCTCGTCTGCGTCGGACTTTTCATAGACATCGTCTTCAGTCTCGGCTTGGCTAAGGGGCCGTACTATCAGCCGAATTTTGTTGGTTTCCGCTTCGACTCCTACTATCCTTGTTGAGCCCAGGATACGGTGAGGCCAATTTTTGCTGTCGCTGCCTAGTTCACGCCGTTGGTGGTACATGCGCTCATATAAGCGCTCGATAAGCGCTACTTGGACGACGCCGTAATTTGTTCCACGAGCATCCTCTAATAAAGCCTCGCGGTGCTCAGCTGACCGCGAGAATAAATCGTTGACGTAGGAAGGGTTGAATATTGAGTTTACGCTGTTGAGGTTAGCTGTAGTCTGGATTCTGGTTTCGTTAAATGTCGAATTGCACTCACAATGGAGAGTCGTCGCTGGGTTTGAGAAACTCGGAGCGCATAATCAGAGTAGTTCGAGAATTTGGATATAGAGCCTGTATGTTATTGAATATTTCCGCTGCGCTCTGTCCAGCGCCGACGACAGCTACGCGGTACGGCGTGTCTCGTTGGTTTAGTATCCTGGGAACCTGGTGCGCGTATTGAGAGGAATGAACGAGTCTGGGGTGGGTAGAAGGTAGGAACTTGGGTATCGATGGTTGACCTCCAATGGCAAATAGCACGTTCTTGGCCTTATAATTTTCCACAACCCCTGTTTTAGAGTTTCGGGAGGCAACGATGAAGCTCGATACGGGCTCGGACACCGTCTGCTCTGGCGAGACTGAAATTACCTCACTGCCGTATCGGACGACATCATTGAATGAACTCGCACACCAACGAAGATAGTCCTCGTACTCAACCCGCGCTGGAAGAAATGTGTTTAGATTGGTGAAATCGATTAATCGGTCGTTCTGGTGCAGATAATTTAGGAAGGTGAACTTGGAAGTCGGATCTCTCAGGGTAGCCATGTCTTTGATGAAGGAGATCTGCATCTTAGCCTCTGGTAATAGCATGCCGGCATGCCAGGAGAAGGCTGGTTGTTTTTCCAGAAAAAGAACTTTCGGTGGTTTCGCTAGCTTCCTTGCTTCAATTGAATCGTGGAGAGCAACGGCGATAGCAAGACTAGCAGGGCCAAAACCGACACAAATGAGATCGTGGGGTTCGGTCGAGGGGGTCGGTTCAAGGTTAGATACAACGTTTCGCCTCGTGCTGCTCGCAACAGAGCCATCCGCAACGCCCTGAAGCGAATAAGTTGGTTTATTATTAGCGATAGCGAGAGTATCATGGTCTGTTAGACTGTGAGGTGCCATAATGTCCAATAGTACCCGTCCTTATTTTATATCCTGCTATTTAATCAGTAGGACTATGTTTGCCGTATGTGCTTATAATAGAGCATGAGTAAATAAGGACACAATTCGTATATTGGGGCGACGGCGGGCGAGGCAAATGACATGGGAGGGCGAGGAGATTATCTTGTGGATTGTCTGGACAAGTTCTCACATTACTCTTCATAAGCAGGCGAGGTACCGCATAACAAAACATTCGACAAGAGGAATCGAGATCGGAAACATATTAGACCGCAAGACGGAAAACTAACTGAAGTGCAAATCGCCAGAAAACTGGGTTTGGTGGCCGATTACCTAGTGAAGGTCAATCTTAATATGGGTACCCCCTAGGGAGCACTGCAAGACTCGTATTGCCTTCACTGCGTGCTGCTCTGGATTGTCGCTCTGGCCCGTCACGGAGCCTGTAGCACAGGCCGAGGGCCCCCGGTTCAAGTGGGCAGAGAGTTACGTACCTTGAAAACAGGTAGCCAAGTGGAGAATGGTTAGAAGTTCCCTTGTTTAACGTTACGCGGCTAGTGAACTTGCTGTATACGTCGTGGACCTGGTCCAGCGCCAGGAATGACCAACTCCCTGGGAGGACAGAGAGCCGAGACTACGGCATTGGAGGCAGCGGGATGGACGCGGGATGTCTTGGGAACGTGAAGCCCTCTTCCATACATCCCGAAGTGACAAACTCTAACGAGTGAACGGAGCTGCTGCACAAAGCACCCCTTCGAGCGACGGGAACTTGAGACGGCGTGCTGGCTCACTTGCCTGCCTAATCAAGCATAGGGGCCGCCGCTTAGGTAGTTGAGTGAGTCAACAATGGGTATCTCTTTTCTTTTTTGTTCTGCTTGCTTGCATTGAGCTCTACAGACTGTATGATATTTCGATGTAATGAAAGGAATTTGGGTAAAGGATTGTTCGTTGGGACGCATGATGTCCCACTAGTGCAGCCAGGAGGGGTAGACCAAGGATTTTAATGCTGGCAACAATCGGGATTATCATCGGATCAGATAAGATGAATTTGCATGGGGCCAGCTGGGTATGTATACTTCCTACATGACTAATAAATTACCGCATACTCGGGGTTTTTATATGCGGTATTAGCCTATTAGCCATCATCATATGGAATACGGAACGCCCAATTTATAGTCCGTAGTCGAAGCCAAATACCTACCTACCTACCTACATACTCCTTTTCATCCGCCGATTTTCCTCACCGTTGCTACTAAGTAGTAGATAGCGAACTAGGTACTAGCCTCTCATGACTACCTACATATGTTGAACACTACGGAATACGGACTGCTTACTGACAGTTCAAGTTCCTAGATAGTATAGCCATACAGACGAAGTGCAGACTACGGGACGTACTTGTTGTAGGGGAAATGGCGCACCCGTCCACTTTTATCTCATGGCCCCGGTCCGCAGCCAAGGCAGTTTCTGTTGACAGATACAGGCAGTGTACCCTAACTGTCCATGTTCCCAAACCACGAAGTACGCACATTGATTACGCCCAGAATCATGGATTCCGGCAAGAGTCAATATCATATCCACAGTCCACCGAGTACGTACCTAGTAATTCACACGGATTTGCGAATTGTCATAGAGCGTTTAGCAACCGTGCAAAGTGCACCGGTTAGCGGCGCTAGAGTCGGTTTTTTTTGTAGCGGTTTCATGCAGGTATTACTAAGGAGCTAACTACGGACGTACCTGCCTCTACTAAGCGTTTAATTTGTCGCAGTGCGTCATTCTTGCTACCAGCATCAATACCTACCTGCCTACGAAGTACCTACGTCCGTATTCTTCACCAAAAAGCGCCGCGGGTTATCGCTAAATCAAACCCCCATCTAAGGGACTAGCCGAATGAGGCCGGTTTCTCACTACATAGTTACACCGGGCTAACCTAGGTGGGTATTTCAGTGGCAAAAGGATGCCAAGGCCGCCGGACTTTTCCTCGGATTTCTTGCGAGTGTGTCTTCCCATGTTCTTGTTCTTACTGAGATAGCAGGAGTTCTCTGCAAAAATACGAAATAACTGCCCACATCTTATACCTGACTGTCACTCTCTCCACCAAACAATTAACCAGCTTCTACTGACCAGCTAAGGTTATCACCTCTGATACCGGTACATCGCCCGACTAGTAGGTAGGTACGTGGCTAGATAGGTGGTTTCCGTATTTTGGGGGGTACCCATTCACCCAAAATGACTCCTGTCTTCTACCTGCCTACTCGCCCCCTTCTCTTGCGGGCTCCCCTCAAGCCCCAAAGAAATACCTACCACGTACCCCGCCATCGGCCCTTCGCACACAGAGGCTATGTTAGAGAGGTATACTCATCAATTCCTACCTAATCTGGACCTCCCAACTCCTGTTAGTCTGCCCTCACCTGTAGCAACTCTACCTACCTAGGTAGTCTGACCGCCGTGCCGTGTCCATTCTCCGATCGATGCTGTAGGCCTTATTACCGCCGCGAGCCCGCAGTGACAGACAAACTATGCTTCTCTGTCATCCTTTCGACTTGATATGTCTTTAGACCACCCCAAACCCCTGCCTCTTGATGGCCTCTCCATCCTCAATGCGAACCCCACAAGGATCCCTGGTCCGGTCTTCCTTCATGAGCTTGTGGCTCGGGCAAGCCACGATGGTCAATCCGCTGCTGTCGACTTCCTACTTGAAAATGGCCGACGTGTTATTCTCTCCTATCCGGAGCTACACGCGGCATCGTTGGCATTGACTAATAAGATAACTTGCACCTTAAGACCGGGAGGATGCAGTTCATCCGCATCGGACACACGGGACCCCTTCATCGTCCCTATTCTCTGTCCCCAATCACCCCAGCTTTATATTGCCATCTTAGCTACGCTTAAAGCCGGCGGTGGCTTTTGCCCGTTGAATGTGGACGTCCCGCCCGACAGAGTGAGATTCATACTCGAGGATGTGAAAGCCGAAGTTGTGCTGGCGAGCAGAGATCTTGCTGCTAAATTGCCCCAGGATGGCAACAGTTACAGGGTCATACTCATCGATGATGTTTTGGACGGCACCAGAACTCATTCTTGTGATGTTACAGGTCACCGCGAGCCAAGGCCTGAGGATCTCGCATATGTCATGTATACATCGGGCTCGACGGGCGCGCCTAAAGGCGTTGCTGTCTCTCATTTAGCTGTGACGCAGTCTATCTTAGCTCATGAGCGACACCTGCCGCAATTTTCGAGGTTTCTCCAGTTTGCGGCACCAACATTTGACGTATCTATTTTTGAAATCTTCTTCCCTCTTTTCCGAGGAGCAACATTAGTTGGTTGCAATCGTGCAGAGATGTTGACTGATCTCGTTGGGATCTTGAAGAGGATGGAAATAGACGCATGTGAACTTACACCGTCTGTGGTTGGCAGCATGCTGAAGCAACGTTCCAGGGCACCAGGTCTTCGACTTCTCTTAACCATCGGTGAAATGCTCACGGATCCCGTCATTCAAGCATTTGGCGGTAATGAAGATCAGAGCGGCATACTGTGGGGCATGTATGGCCCTACTGAGGCTTCAATTCACTGGTGAGCCTTATTTTGACGATATATATGATTTCTGGCTGACAATTTATCAGTACCGTTCAACCAGCTTTCTCGGCCATCTCAGAGAGGAGCGTAATAGGCATTCCCCTTGACACGGTCTCGGTATTCGTCATCCGTATATCAACCGATTCAAGTACAGCCTCCCAGTTTGAAGTTCTCCCTACAGGAGAGGTTGGGGAGCTTGCACTTGGCGGGCCACAACTGGCTACCTACTATTTGAACAGATCCGACCAGACGGCGGCCTCGTTCATAAATACGCTATTCGGGCGAGTATACAAAACCGGCGACAAGGCTAGGATTCGGCCAGATGGGACCGTCGAATGTCTGGGTAGAATTGATGATAGCCAGATAAAGCTCAATGGGCAAAGGCTTGAGCTGGGCGAAATTGAACAGGTTCTGCTAGGGGTCCAAGGATGTCATGGTGCTTTTGTGACGGTCATATCAAATATTCTGGTTGCATTCGCTGCTGTGGAGCAGGACACATCACACTTAGAAGCACAGCTCCTGGATCGATGTCGGTCTTGGTTGCCAGCTTTTATGGTACCATCGGACATCGTGGTGATGGGACAACTTCCCCAGTTGCCTTCAGGCAAGATCGATAGGAAGCGACTGATAAACGAATATGTCAGCCGGGCTCCGAATTCCTCTAATAATGAAAAGGCCACTGATGATCTCGAATCTCTCCTGTGTGAGGTCTCATCTACTATTCTCGGGGAACACGTTAGCCCACTGACGGAGTTTTCTACGGCAAAATTGGATTCATTGACTGCAATTGAATACGCTTCTCTTTTAAGAGAAAGGGGAATTTTCGTTACACCCTTTGATATTTTAAGCGCCAAAACGCCCCGAGAACTCCGAAGAAGAATCAATGGCGACAATAGGAGACTAACCAATGTTCGGGATGTGGAATGTTGCGCGAGCCACCGTCGACCCCCTGAGCCTTACTCGAAGATAATGGAATTGAAATCCGAATTGAAGCACCGAGTCCACGAGATTGATCGTGTAGAGAGATCCACGCCCTTACAGCAATCAATGATCGCTGAGACCCTCAAACGCACCGATTTGTACATTAACCAAGTCGAATTCGAACTTACATCATCTGTTACGCTAGACATACTACAGTCAAGCCTTAGAACTTTGGCAGAACGCAATGAAATCCTTCGAACTGGGTTCGCGTTTATGGAAAGCCAGTTGTATCAAATAGTCTGGAAGCGATTAGATGACGCCCAACTTTATGACACCTCTAATGGGCGCAACCCAGCCGGAAAAGTGGAGGACGTCGAGTCGTTTCTTTTACGGCCTTTAATGATACAAATCCAGCGTGCGACCTCGACAGAAAAGTCATTTAAATTGCTTTTCATACTACACCATGCGATCTATGATGGGTGGACCGTTGACCTCATAATCGAGGACCTATCTCTGCTTCTGGGTGGCGAGCTACCAGCGGACAGACCTCAATTCTCACGCCTCGTGAGCCATATCCAAGACAGCGCCGAAGACAAGAATATCGACTCTATGGAGTTCTGGTCTGAGCACCTTCGTGGACTCGGTTCTATTTCCCCGTCAGATTTCCGAGCCGTAGCAGTTTCTAAACCTCAACGAGTTATTGGTGTAACGAAGATTCCGCTTCAACCCAGAGTCTTAACGGATTTCATGCTAAGGGCTTCAGTGGGACCCCAGGTGCTCTTTCAGGCATGCATCATGTGGCTCTGGGCAGCAGTCCAAGGCAATGAGGACATCGCAATAGGTTGTGTTTCATCGGGTCGAAGTCTTCCGTTGGCTGGAATTGAAAGGATCATGGGGCCTTGTATGACAACACTCCCACTCCGAATAAACATCTCGAGGTACAAAACTATTCTTGAACTCCTTCAAGATATTCATTTGATCAATCGCGAAACTCTACGGCATGGAAACATCCCGCTTACGGAAATACACAAAGCCGCTCGTCTTCCCATCAATGCAAAATTATTTGAGGTCATATTTTCTTACCAAGAATCGCTCGCTAGCCGCCGACGAAAACCAGGCGTCTTGCGTGAAACAATGCACCGTGATGCGACAGAGGCTAAGCTGGTCATTGAGATTCAACCCTGCGATGATCACTTTATCTGTCAAATGACGTCTCAGACAGATATTCTCTCACAGCCCTTGGTCGAGGCTTTTACGCGCCATCTCATTCATCTCGTTGATTATGTCAGTAATCATGTTGAGGCGCTCATTGAGACTATCCCTCAACATTTCCCTTTCGACGGCTTGTCGCATTTCAATAAAAACCCAAGATCTGTAAACACATGTTCCAGCTTATCGGAAATGGTCGAGAATTCCGCATTGCGATTCCCATCGGCAGCTGCCCTGTGTTTTGCGGCGTCAACGTCTCCAGCAATTGTGAATATACAATCATTATCATACCACGAACTCAATTCCAAAGCAAACCAGATAGCTCGACATCTTCAACGATACGCTCCTGTCTCCGGCGGCGTCATCGCTATCATCATGGAAAAATCCCCTCTATTGTACTACAGTATACTCGGTGTCCTCAAGACCGGATGCGCATATCTCCCTATTCTTCCTAATACACCACTCGAAAGAGTCAAAGCCATTCTTGACCAAGCTGAGCCATGCCTCTGTGTTGTAGACACGATGTCTTCGTCACTTATGAGCCGAGAAATTCTAAATGTTATCAATATCGAGACTGTGGACATCTCCTCTTATTCCTGTACTAATCTCAACATACGTCAAGGGCCATCTGACCTAGCGTATGTCATTTACACCAGGTATATACTCAGAATAAAATCCCTAGCCTCCTTTCAATGACTAACTTGCTAACATTCACCAGTGGCACCACTGGTACACCAAAGGGTGTCGCAGTCACCAATAAGAATATTCTGAGCAATATAAGTATCCTTTCAGGCATCTACCCACATGACCCATCTTGCAGAATGCTACAAGCCTGCTCCCAAGCTTTTGATGTGTCTGTTTTTGAAATATTTTTTGCTTGGGCCAATGGCATGTCCTTATGTGCGGCCATTAATGAGACCCTTTTCGAAAATTTCGAGGAGATAATTAGATTATTCAAGATTACTCATCTCAGCCTTACTGTCACAGTGGCGTCTTTGTTGAACCCAGAGAATATTCCTACTGTCCAGTTTCTCGTTACGTCTGGCGAGCCAATGACGGAAGAAGTGCTCCAGAGATGGTCACGGCACCTTTACCAAGGTAAAATAATCACTATAGCAACGGTTTTCACTTCCAAGAAGCTAACAGATATAAGGCTATGGTCCTTCTGAGACGACCAATATCTGCACGGTCCGGAAAGTCTCTGAAGGAGATTCACCCCATTTCCTCGGGTGGTCCTTCGAAAACACTTCTACATTCGTTCTTCACCCTAAATCAACACAACTTGTCCCTGTCGGTTGTATCGGCGAGCTATGTTTTGGTGGCGACCAAGTAGCATCTGGATACTTGAAACTCCCCGAGGCAACTGCGGCGAGGTTCATCAGTCATCCGGATTATGGTCGACTCTACCGCTCAGGAGATCTGGGCCGCATGCTCCCCGATGGCTCTCTCATTATTCACGGGCGAATAGACACTCAGGTCAAACTCCGGGGCCTGAGAATTGAACTGGAAGAGATCCAAGCAGCTGCGCTAAAGACGGGCCTTATGCGAACATGTAAAAGTGTCCTTGTTATCCCTGAAAACTCGAAACGCCAACATCTTGCCTTCTTTTATATCCCTTTGGATGACGAATCCGCGAAATTCTATCTGCTACCTCTTGGACGCAAATTTGAAGAACAGGTACAGGCACTACAACATACATTCCAAGCATGTCTGCCAGATTATATGGCGCCCTCATTCATATTACCGATATCCGCCCTGCCATTGACTTCTTCTGGAAAGGTGGATGAAGCCAAGTTACGTAGCTCCGTTGAGAAGCTGTCAATCAGTGCCCTGAGCGCCTACAGCTCTACCGAAAATCCAACTGACGAGCTTTCGGACTGGTCCGAAACAGAGACGTTGATCGCGAACGTGATCACAGATCTGCTCAAGCTAGATAGTAACAGTATTAGCCGTTGGACTACATTCGCTTCGCTTGGTCTTGACTCTATATCTGCCATGCCAGTCGCGCGCAAGCTTCAACTTGTTTTGCAAAAGCGGACCCCTTTATCACTGCTTCTGCAGAATCCGAGTATCAGCCGACTGGCATTTGCCATTGATAATCAGCAAACCGTTGACAAACCCCCATATTCTATCATTCCTCTACTTCCGGAAGCGGTCGTGAAGAAGATCCGGAGGCTCTTCACAAGTCAAGGGCAATCAGTCGCAAAGGTGCTTCCCTGCACGCCATTACAGCAAGCAATGATGATATCGTCGTTGAATTCCTTCTCAAAGACTACTTTGAATAGGGTGAGCTATTATAACCAAATGCTCTTTCATCTCCGGATACCCTACGGAGCCGTGATAAATCTTTGGAATGAGGTTGTCCGACGCCACGAAATATTGCGAGCATGCTTTATAACATCCGATAATATTCGGTATCCAGTCGTCCAAATAGTTTTAGACAATTATACTCCGAAGTGGGAAATCTTCGAAACAGAAGCTGTCTCGTTACGAGAACGGGCCTCGCAACACCTTGCTTCTGCTTCAGTCACAACAAACCCCTATGAGCCTCCTATCGCACTTGCTATATTTCAGACCAATGAATCCGGAGATTACCTTTCCTTCGTCTGCCACCATGCTATGTACGATGGTATTTCTATGCGAATCATCTTGTCAGAAGTTGAGGCATTGTATCAACGTAGGCAGCTACCGGCGCCACTGTCCTTAGAGCCCCTTCTTCGGGAAATGCAGCTATCCTCTCCAGGCCGGGACGATTTCTGGAAACAGCTGTTTCGTGGGTTCGAACCTACTGTTCTTGGGTATGAGAAACTTGTGGAAGACTCGATGCCAGTAACCCTCCCTATGAAGGCCTCGCTAATGTCTTTGGAGCAAATCGAACTTCAATTGCGGAACTTGGGGGTTTCGATGCTAGCGCTACTTCACTCCTCGTGGGCAATTACATTATCCATCCTAGGCCAGAAGAATGACGTATCGTTTGGTAATGTTGTAAATGGCCGTTCAATACCTTTAGACGGGATTGACAACCTTGTGGCTCCATGCTTCAATACACTACCAATGAGGATGGATTTATCTTTTTCAACGTTTCTCCTAGACGTCATGAAGGAGTTCCAAACACTCAATGCCAAAATGATGGCGCATCAGTTCACAGGTCTGCAAAGCATTCAGAAACTCGTTGAGACCCAAACGCGTTTGTTCGACACGTTGGTAATTCTCCAGCCGCCAACAACACCTCTGGACGACACTTTATGGTCCCTAGTCCACGAAGATGGCCTCATGGATGTGAGTAGCTAGTCTGTGATCTCAAAGGCGTGAGATGCTCACTAATATATCTACTAGATTCCGATAGTTTGTGAGGTTATTCCCGTCGGGCAACAAGAAACAATCACGATCCAGCTCCATCGGGACAAGTGAGTATTCATTCAACCTAGCTGATTATTATCATGATGAGTGGTGTATACTAAGCTGGTTTCAGATCAAAAATATCCTATCAGGCTTCACAACTGATGGGCAATATTTTCGGCCATGTAATTAACGCTTGCCTTCAATATCCATCTTCTCATCTTCCCACAAGCAAGGATCTGCCGGAAAACTGGCAAAGGGACATCCAACACTTGTTTGTTCGCGCAAACAATTCCCCATCGTCAGACAGCCTACCTGAACTTACGCCTAACTCCGATGAAAGCTGGTCTCCATTGGAATTGATCGTCCGCCGAACACTTGCAAAGTTGGTGGAGATGCCAGAGGATCAGATCGCGCGTCTTACTCCGATCTACCGTTATGGTCTTGACAGTATAACCGTCATTCAACTAGCGACTTTACTTCGCCAGCAAAATGTCTTTATCTCCGCTACTGATGTAATTGGGAATCCTACATGCGCCGGGATCGCGTCCGCAATTAATCTCTCTGCCGAAGAGGACTCTGCCGAGAATTACGACTTCGAAAGCTTCCGGGGGGTGATCGAAGGGAAAATACTTGAGTATGGGGTTAAACTTGAAACTCTGGAGGCAGTGTTACCTTGCACTTCCACACAGCAAGGTCTGCTTTCACAGTTTCTAGATTCAAACGGGCAATCTTACTTGAACTATGTGTCTTATGAACTGGATATGGCCACGGATCCAGATGCTATCGTCCAGGCATGGTCTCAACTCGTGAACTGTCATCAAATCCTTCGAACCGGCTTCATTCCAATCAACCATCCAGAGAGTTCCTTTGCGATGTTGGTTTACCACCGACACCATTTCAATGCCCCGGTTTCAATCCATCGATCGGGTTTATTCGACGAGAAGCAGTGGTTCTCAGATGCCATAGCCGATGCTCTTCACACACTTGCACTGCCACCATGGCGAGTTGCTCTTGAAGCACCCGGGGTCGTTGACAGTAAAACACCACTAAAAATTCACTTTGCGATCCACCATGCACTTTATGATGCCTTCACATTACGAGGTCTCCTACAGGATCTAAGCGAAGTCATCTTGAGCGCGAACAAACCGAATGTTGCTAGCCTCGATCGCGCAGTATCGCACTATATCGCCCTCGTCAAGTCGAGTCAATTGGCTGGAGAGACGTTCTGGAAGAAGAAAGCAGATGAATTTGTGTCTCATGAGTTTCCCGTTATGACACCGCTGCGAGTCAGCAATTCAGGTACTTTAACAGTGTCTCGCACGTGTGGTACTTCTTCGTCTCGCCTTCGTCAGGCCGCCTCTAAAGCCGGCATCACGATGCAAGCGGCACTGCAAGCAGCCTGTGCGCGTCTCCTCAGTACTTATATCGGAGAATCGCGAGTCACATTCGGGGTTGTCTTAGATGGGCGAGGCACACGTCTCGCGCGAGGGACAACCCTTCCCATGATTGTCACCTTACCTGTGATTGCTGAGAACGTGGCCTCAAATACTGAGTTGGTTCAGCAAATGATGCAGTATAATACTGAGTTACGACAATGCCAGTTTATGCCAATCACTAATATCCAAAGCTGCCTGGGAATTACAGGCTCAATGTTCGACACTATATTGCTCTACCAGGCCGTAGATAGGTCCATGAAACCACTGCCTTTTCGCATTCTCAAAGAGGTTGCATCTGTCCAATATTCTATTTCGCTGGAAGTCGAGGAGTCAATGTCTGATACGACTCAACTCAATTTGACGTTTAAAACCTGCAGTTTACCAAGAGAACAGGCCGTGCTTTTCCTCGATCAGTTTGAGGCTATCTTAACGGACCTGCTTTTCGGCGTTGAAACTACCACCGCCCAGCTGGCCACGAACAGACCTGATTTATTTTCAATCCTTCCTGCCAATTGTGAATCCCTACCCACTCACCACTACCTCCTACACGAACTCGTGGAAGCTTCATCTGAGTTGATACCCACTGCTCTGGCTCTTGAATTCACAGATGAGATAGATGACTTAAATAATCGTCGAAGATGGACATATCAAGAGCTAGATGCCTTGGGTAATCAAGTGGCTCATTTCATCATTAGCTGTGGAGTTGAGACCGGAAACATCATCGCAACATGCTTCGATAAGTCGCCGATCGCCTACTTTACAATATTAGGTATACTCAAAGCGGGCTGCGCATTTCTCTGTCTCGACCCTTCGTCGCCAGCTACACGGCAGACGTTCATCCTTGATGATTCAAACGCCATGATGTTGCTGCTCGGCAAGGATTTTGATTGGGTACATGAGTCCTCATTGCCAGTTCACATTATAGACGAGAAAGCACTAGCTTCCCTTCCGGATTCGCGCCCATTATTGCAACGTCAAGTGTCACCGTCTGATTCCTGTTATTGTCTATATACGAGCGGTACTACGGGAACCCCCAAAGGATGTCTGATAAGCCATGAGAATGCCGTCCAGGCAATGGAAGCCTTCAAATATCTTTTTGCTGGACGATGGGATTCAGATTCGAGATGGCTTCAATTTGCGGCATTCCACTTCGATGTGTCAGTTCTAGAGCAGTATTGGTCTTGGTACGTTGGAATCACAGTCGTAGCTGTGCCTAAGGACGTCATCCTGAGTGATTTAGCCATGACAATCTCGAAGCTCGGAATCACACACATCGATTTGACCCCCAGCCTGGCAAGGCTTATCAGTCCTGAGGAGTGCCCAAGTCTATGTAAGGGTGTTTTCATCACGGGAGGAGAGAAATTACGCTCTGATATTCTGGATACATGGGGATCCAAGCGCGTCATTCACAATGCCTACGGGCCAACTGAAGCCACCATTGGTATAACAATGTACCGAGGCGTACCTCAAAACGGAAGGCCTTCAAACATAGGAAACCTCTTTCCTAATGTTGGAGCGTATATATTCGAACGTAACTCTGAGACACCAGTACTTCGTGGTGGTATTGGAGAGCTCTGTGTGACGGGTAAGCTCGTCGGTAAAGGATACCTGAACAGAGAGAAACTCACTAGAGAGCGCTTTCCCGTGTTGCAAGCGTCAGGTGAGCGGATTTACCGCACGGGAGACCTCGTCAGAGTGCTTCATGATGACTCGCTCGATTTTCTCGGCCGAGCGGATGATCAAGTCAAACTCAGGGGGCAAAGGCTGGAAATTGGCGAAATCAATCATACCATCCGAGAAAGCCTAGCCGACAAGACAGGGGATGTCACTACGGTAGTAACAAGACGTAGGACACAGGAGACAGATCTTCTTGTGTCATTCATCGCGTTGTCTTCCGATTCGATCCCTGGTAGCGAATTACAGGTTTTTTATGATGCGGATCATTTGGAATTCGCCAGGCGTGCTCGAGAAGCGTGTACATCTCGTCTTGCTACATACATGGTACCGACTTTCATATTACGCATTTCACGCATTCCTCTTACTACCAATAACAAGGTCGACGTCAACGTCTTAAAGAAGCTTTTCTCGGAATTATCAAACGAACAAGTTCAAGTTCTAGCAGCACACGCGGTTGAGAATAACAGACCGCTCAGCAGGCTCGAGCAAGAGGTATTGGAAGCAATTCGTCAAGTAGTACATGTCCGGGCCAATGACATAAGCCCCCTGACTACAATATATCAACTCGGCATAGACTCTATCACAGCTACAAAAGTGGCAAAGCAACTCCGGACAATCGGTTTCACTTCCGCAACTGCCTCGCTGATATTGCAGCACCCACAAATCGGCTCGCTCGCTCGCGCCCTGGATCGACTCAAATTCGTCGTCCGTGGTAATGATGCCTTCCATGTGAAGCAATCCCTGAAAGCACTCCGTCACAGGTATCTTCGTTCGGTGTGCGAGGCTCTTGAAGTGGACGCAACAGAAGTAGAATATGTGGCCCCATGCACGCCACTACAGCAGGGTATTATAGCCCGGTCGATGGGCCGTGATGCTCATCTTAGCTACTTCAATCAATTCCATCTTCAGTTGGACGCTGAAGTATCAGTTGATCGTTTAAAGGCTTCAATCGGCCGAGTTATAGACTCGTATTCTATTATGAGAACAGCATTCGTCGACACACCGGATGAGTTTCTCCAAGTGGCTATCAAAAGTCGGCCACTAAGATGGTTCAATGTGCAAGCCAATATGGAGTCGTTTGAGCAGATACTTACCGAACGAAAACGCCTTTGGATTGAAGCCAACCACCACGTACTGAAATGGCCTGTGGAGGTGGATTATGTTAAGAAGGACGGCAATCATCACCTACTCCTGAGGCTATTTCATGGCATATACGATGCTCACAGTCTTAAACTCATTCTCGGCAGCTTAAAAGCAGAGTACGATGGCATTCCATGTATACCTGGTCCTGCATTCATTTCTGTACTACTGGGAGAGCCGCCCCTCGACCACAAGCAGTCTCATCGGTTTTGGAAAGCTCTCTTAAAAAATCACCGTTTTCAGCGCATGCCGAGCCTCTTAGAGAAACCCGCCATAACGTGTAGCATCATAAGCCGGTCAGTGAGATTTGAGGGTCTCGAAGACCGGCGCAAGATGCTGCAGGTCACTCACCAGACGTTATTGCAAGCGGCATGGCTACACACGTTGCGTCGGTATTTCGTCGACCCGCCTACCATCGGAGTTATCCTTTCCGGAAGATCGCTTGCTGTGGATGATGCCGACCTTGTTGTTGGGCCGCTTTTCAACACATTACCACTTCGAGTGGACTTCACTGATAACATGTCCTGGATGTCATTTGCACATAAAATCCAAGAATTGAATAATGGTCTGCTCGCGTTTGTCCACACACCCCTGCGGGACATACAAAAGCTCTGCACAAATGGGCAGCCACTTTTTGACACATTGTTCACTTTCGATCGTGAATACGGTGATGCAACTAAACGCGATACGGCGCTGTGGTCCATTCGGGATTCCCCTCCAAACCCAGATTATCCCTTAGCCATTGAGATAATTATGACCGAAAACGATACGCTCCGCATCACACTCGTAGCCCAAGAGGCCATAGCCGACGAATCAGCTTTGGACTTACTCCAGGAGCAGTTCATCAAGTCACTAAATTCAGCCATTTCTCATCCAGGCGACGCGCTCCTTTTATCTGCCGTCCATACTAGGATCAGTAAAAGCTTCTCGGTACCTACTATAGAACCAAATTCTGTCCTTACTCAGACAACTACGCCTGTAGTTGCATTTGAATGGAACGAAGAAGCACATGCCATCCGCCGCGAACTTGCTGCGCTTGCTGGGGTTGACGAACAGCATATTTCTGGGACAACCAACCTCTTTGCGCTGGGTCTTGACAGTATCGACATGATAAAACTAGCCGGGGCGTTAACGAGATCGGGATACCGTGTGTCGGTAGGCACATTGATGAAGCAGCCAACATTCGAGAGCATAGTGGCGAGCCTCAAAAAGGCGCCACCCCAAATATCGAGTCCCTCAAACACCGCCGAACTAGAGCGCGTTATTCAGATTCTTAAGAATTATCATCTTCGAACCATCTCCATGCTCTCTGACGTTGAAAGTATCTTACCGCCGACGCCACTCCAAGACTCCATGGTAGCGGAAATGGTGCGCTCTGATTTTCATGCATACTTCAACCATGACGTGCTTGAACTCCCGTCGAATACGGACATCACCCGTTTAAAATCAGCGATGTCGATAGTATACGCGGACTCACCCATTCTGCGCACTGTTTTCTTTGAAGTGGACGATCCTCGAATCGAATCTGCTTATTACCAAGTTATCCGTAAACACGAGCTTGAATTTGGACCAACATTGAAAATCTCGAGTATGGATGACATCGCAATGTTCACAAATACGATAAGACTTCGAGCCTTGGAGAGTCGCGGGAATTCGAATCTATTTCAGGTGCATTTTGCAGAGCTGGGGGCAAAGAAGCTTGTTATTTTATCCATTGCCCATGCGTTATATGATGGATGGTCTCTCACTATGCTTCATAGAGACATTCAAGCGGCATACGAAGGCAATTATGTGGCCCGCCAACCATATGTCCCTTATCTCTCACGAATGCTTTTCCCATCCGACTCGTCATCACAGCAGTTCTGGACTGATCTTCTGCATGAATCCAATGCGACCCTGCTTCCGAAACTTCACAAAACCCCCGGTGAAAATACCATATATAGACTGGAAAAAGATTCGAAGAGAAGCGTCGCACAGATAAGGACTCTATGTAAAAGCCATCAGGTTACGCCACAGGTTCTTGGTCAAGCTTGCTGGGCTGCTGTATTCGCGTCATTGATCAAATCTTTGGACGTTGTGTTTGGTGTCGTCTTGTCGGGACGAGACACTGAGCAAGCTCAAGGATTGATGTTTCCTACGATGAATACGGTACCATTAAGGCTTGCACTCCATGGAACTGTTGCCGAATTCCTCCAATATTGTCAGCATATCATGTCCAGCGTTGTGGAATTTCAACACACTCCGCTGCGAGAAGTTCAAAGACTCAGTCGAGGTCAACGGGATAGCCTGTTCAACATCTTGTTCCTTCTACAGAATGTTGGGGACGACGACGTTAGCAACGGGATTCTTAAGTCAATTCATTCCGTCTCTACGATTGACTATCCTTTGTGCGTCGAGCTGGAACTTATAGGAACGCGTGCCATCTGGCGTCTCGCTTGCGACAGCAATTACATGTCTTTACACGACTTGGAAAATATTGAAGCTAGTCTTGAGAGCGTTATGGATTTCTTCGCCGGAGATTCCAACTCTCAAGTTTTGAGATTTGATTCTTCGGATTCTAAATCCGTGTCAATCTGTGGACTAGAGCCGACGGCCTTCGACACAGGATTACAGAGCCATGAGAGCGTGGACGCGAGGAATGAACTTGTCTCGCAACAAATCCACTCTCCGCCGGAAGGGTATGAACTGCTGCTCGACGTCTTGTCCGACTTATCTAGAACCAGTCGACATGAAATTGACCTCGACCTCTCTATTTTCCACATTGGGCTTGACTCGATAAGTGCCATTAAGGCTAGTTCAATGCTTCGGAAACGCGGTCTTGATATCTCCACGAGGGATTTGGTGACGATGTCTTCCATTAGGGCTATTATGGAGAAAGCAAAGCAAAACAACAGCGAAAATCACAAAGATCGTGTAGAAAACCTGCTACGTCTTGACTCGGTTATCAACGGCAAGAAGATAGGTCAACTTTTATCCGGCACCGACTTTGATTCGAAGTCAATTGAGACGATACTACCGTGTTTACCAATGCAAGCGCATATGCTCGCTATATGGCAGAACAGCGACGGTGCAGTATTCTTTCCTAGATTCGCCTTCAAAATCTCCGGCTCCGTCAATTTCATGAGTATCTCGCGAGCTTGGACCGCTCTTGTTGACGAGATTTCAATGCTGAGGACCCATCTGATCAGCACAACTTCATCGAGCCCGCCATTTCTTCAGGTCACATTGAAGCCGGAGTCCGCAAGAGAGCGGGCTATACGTATCGTTAATGAGTCTGAAGGCCGATGGGAATATATTTACGCCTCCACGCCTTTCGCCCTTGCTCACTTCATTGGCGAACAGTCAGGCGAAGCAAATCTCAATCTTTACCTGCACCATTCACTATATGACGGCATCAGCTTGCCCATTATTCTGAATCGCTTTGTCGAACTTTGCAGCTCTCCTCTCCCGGTTGTCGTCCCGCCTCATAAAAATCTCTGGATTGAATTCGCTAGCCAGCATCTCTCTGCGCCAATCCAATCCCGAAGAAAGCTGTTCTGGACATCATATCTTAGTGGCAATACATCCTCGCAGACGTACGAGCATACCACCGCCAGCCCCCGTCAACGAGTCAATGAGTTCCAACGCACCGCTATTAACAACGTAGCTGCAATCAAATCCAGCGGCTCTGTACACGGTATATCAACACAGGCACTCCTATTCGCGGCATATTCGAAAGTATTCGCGAAGTTGGTCTGCCGAGACAACCAAGCAGACGATAATACCGACTACGTCTTTGGCATATATCTAGCCAACCGCTCGGGATACCCTGGTATTGAATCAGCGCCGTGCCCAACACTCAATATATTACCGCTGAGAGTAAGAGATCCCCTACGCCGGGGCGTTACCGATATAGCATCATCTATACAAAAGGACATAGCGGAAATTAGCAGTTTCGAAAACTCTACGGCTAGCTTATGGGAGATTCAGGAATGGACAGGCGTGCGTATTGATACGACCGTGAATATCCTCGCCCGCCCGAATGACGCGCTTCCATCCGAATCAACATCTGTCAAGCTGAAAGAAGTCTCGGATGCCGACTCAACGGGTCCTGATATGTCGAAATACCTCATTGCTCCAGATAGCACGAATCTCTTTCCGAATGCCGTTGCGCAATCTTACGTGGTTAGTAACAAGTTTAATTCCTTCTTTGGTGCTTGAGCTAATGCAGCGGTCTGTTTTTAGGAAGGAGTGGACGTCGAATTGGCATTACAGGGGAACGTCCTGGAACTCGGTGTTTTCGGTCCTTCGAGCGTCCTATCCACAACGCAAGCCAGGGAGATGATCGCGTCTATCTTGGCTGAAATTGAAGCGCTATAGATTGCTCCTGATGTAAAAACATTGATTTTGAGCGTCTTATTGTAGTAGTCAAGTAGATAGTACTCGAGAACCAATCGCGAACTTGATTTTGTCGCTTCAAAGGTATTTGAATATCCCCGCCGTGAATCAGACCGCTCGACATTTTATTTGTACATAGATACTCTACTGTAA
The DNA here is from genome assembly GCA_022385655.1 of Xylaria intraflava. NCBI lineage: Eukaryota > Fungi > Ascomycota > Sordariomycetes > Xylariales > Xylariaceae > Xylaria > Xylaria intraflava. The sequence goes on along the minus strand of MU279827.1, from coordinate 125,293 downwards.
GCATGTGAGGAAGTAGATCTCAATGCTAGCCGCAGTGGCTCGTGGCATTTAGACTTTTACGCTCGTTCACTCTCTATACCGTGGCGTTGTCAATCCGGTGAGGCGTCACCTCATTCTCTTACGGCAGGCCGTGATATTAACATTGAGTATTACCCACCGATACCTATCTAGTGTCGTAAGGGAAGTCAGAAATGCCGTTTCGCCGAGGCAACCGAGGGATTAGCTATGCATCGTTAATAAGCCCGAAGAGGGGGTAGGCTCGCGAACAGTATTATTGGTCTCCTTGATGAGAAGAAGCTCAGCCTATAATGACTTGCGGAGGCTCGGCGCCGGCGATCCGGTGGCTTATAGGAAGCTCCAAAAAAAAAACCGTTTTGGGGATTACCGTTCTGGGAAAGTGGATTACTCAGGAGACACCTTGTCGGAGTTGCGCTTCTCGTATCCAGTTCGTGGGGGAGGGATGCTGGTTCGTTATTTGCGTTGCCGTCGTTGTTGTCACCCCGTTTGCTCGTGTGACCGGATTGTTGGCGGCTCATGCTGGAGACTTGAACTCTTGGGTCATTGGGCCAATGATTTGTATTGTCGCTGTCGTTCGTGGTACTTAGGTGAGAATGTGTTTATCCCGTTGATCGGCCTGCCGTATTGCTTGGCTTCCCAGGGGTTCCCATAAACCCCTCTTAATATGTTTAAGCAGGTTAGATTGCCGAGCAATTTAGTATAACTGTACCTATGCTGAACTGTACAGTGCTGCATGTTGGTCGGGCGACCCAGTGGCCTGTCAGTCGAGAACTACGATTTCGAGGTAAGCGGGCGAATCGAGCAAGGCGACTTCGGTATCAAGGGCAGTTGGATATTCCATGACCTGCGTAGCTACCCGCGGCTCAGAACAAAAGCTGGGGGCCACCAGAGCCGACGGCCGTACGGAATACATATGGGCATTTATTAGCGAGGAACGTGAATATACCTTAATGACCCCCTTCGATTATCGGAGAAGACAAACAGCTTGGAGATGTTGTGCTGATTGATTCTATTACGCTACCTTCAAGAAATGAGGTCGAGTCCACGGAAATACATACACGCCTCGTAGTTCATACATATAGGCACCGTTAGTCTATTGAGTATCGTAATATTGACCCCCTTTGTTGTTGAGCGATGTCCGACCGATGAGGCCGTCGGATGCTAAGTCATGTATTGCTAACGGTCTGTTGGATGCTGGACCTTGAGATTCGCCGCATAGCCGTCAATCGGCTGACGTGCTCTTGTCGGTCAGTCGGTTGATGTGTGTCAACCCGGCCGACCGACCGATATGCAACATTACCTGAATCATATGGTAAACATTCTCACTAACGATGTACTGAACTTCAAGGCGATGAGCTTGATCCGAAGCAAGCCGCTCGTACTTTAGTAACGTGTGAAGAGCTGAAAGGCGATATCTACCTAGACAGCCTATCCCTTCTAGATAGGAAGGTCCATGAGATTCGCGCAACGTCACGGCACGAGGTTCTATAATTAAAAACAAATGAAAGTCCACACCGCACGATAGCCAATGTGTCTTTTTTCCTCCAGTTGCGTTCAACTTCGTCCATGGTGTTCTCACGCTCTAGCTCAATATACTCGATGGAACGACCAAGCCCATCCGCCCCGTAGCCAGGCCGCGCCGCGGCCGGGCGGCTATCAGCAGGTAAGATCGCGTCGTGCCAAGGCTGATATATGTACATGTACGGGTAAAGTGAACGAGTCCTCCACCACACAGGAAGCAGCCAAGACTCCAGTAACAAGGTCTTCGCCTTGGTTAGGGCCGCCGAGAAATCTTCACGGAGTATGTAACATTGTTATCGAAAATATAGTCACTTTCCCTTTTCAGTATCTATGTTGTCGCGTGAGACATACGTGCCTGACAACTCGCCAAGGCTTTACTTCAGAGGACATTCTCTATTTTCTCTAGTATACGCAAACTAGTTATCTAGTGATAGACAACAGGTATTCATGAGGTCGTTCATATTGTACATTCTGCCCCAAATTTTCGTACCCTTCCAATCAGAGTCGACAGATAGGACACAATTCGTAGTCGTGACCAACGATATCGCTCATGTGCTCGAAAGCGGAAGTTGGGCTATTCGGCCCTAAACTGATCAACTACCAAGTGTATATCTATATAAGCTGGTGAGCCTGCTGTGGTGACACCAGTCGGGTTTTGAGAGATCAGAGACGCCTGCTTTCTCCCACAGTAGGCTGCTAAAACTCAGGGCGTCAATTGCTTATTGTCCTTCAACATGCGGTCATTACTTCTGCTCGGTCTCCTAGGGGCCTCCGTACCCGCGTCGGCCCGTCCTACTCAGGAATCCAGACCAGGTATCCGTCGACGTGCCGTCGATCTGAATGCCTATCGAATTACGCAGAGCCCCGAGTATGTCAACAGGGCTGTGGCCAAGACAAACCCGAAGGTCCATGCGTTCAAGAGTGACTCTTATGTCGACGCCGCCACTGCGTTCGTCAAGAGCATTGTACCGAACGCCAGCTTCCGAGTTGTTTCAGACCATTATGTCAGCAGCAATGGAATTGCTCATGTAAACTTCAAGCAAACCGCTCACGGGTTAGATATCGATAATGCTGATTTCAACGTCAATGTAAGTGTTCACCATATATCTTTAATACGATGTGTCAATTTCAGCTGTGGATTTGATCGAGCTGACTTCAAATGAAGGTTGCCGCCGACGGTTCCATCTTCTCGTACGGAAACTCTTTCTTCCAGGGTAAGGTCCCGGATGAGACCCCCCTGGCGAAGCGTGACGCCTCAGGCGCTTCAAAAGCTCTTGAGAAAGCCGTTTCTGTGCTCGATATTCCTGTCACCGGTAGCGCAACCGTCGAGGCAACGGAGCAGACGGATACCTTTAACCTCAGGGGGACCTCAGGCGCTCAGAAGGATCCCAAAGCTCGCCTGATGTACTTCGTCAAGTCAAACGGCGAGTTGGCTTTGACTTGGCGGGTTGAGACCAACGTGCGAACTAACTGGCTACTTTCATACGTCGACGCAAACACCAACGAAGAAATCCATGGCGTTGTGGACTGGGTTCAAGATGCTAAGATGAAAGTCTAGTAAGTTGTGCCGATAGTCCGTGATTAATCCTCTGGGTGTCTGACCGGTACAGTCCGTGGGGTGTCAGTGATCCTGACTCCGGTGAGCGTGAGGTTTTGACGGATCCGTGGGACACCGAAGACTCTCAATTTGGCTGGTTCTCCGATGGAGAAACGTCGTACACCGTGACTCGCGGTAGTAAGTATTCAAGCCTATACATATAGACCTATGGCGAAGCATCTGCTCCCCATGGCTCCCGAGGCACGAATAAGCTGACGTGGTGATGATCTCCAGACAACGCAGTTGCTCAGACCAACCCTGATGCCGATGGAGACTGGGAATCCGACTACCGGCCGGAGAGCGATGACCTCGATTTCGAGTATGACTGGAGCCCTAGCTGGTCCCCCCCTGAGTCATACTCCAATGCATCTGTTACGCAGCTTTTCTACACTGCTAACACATACCACGATGTGCTTTACGACCTTGGCTTCACGGAAGAAGCAGGTAATTTCGAGGCGAACAACGGCGACCTGGGCGGTGTAGGCGGCGATTTCGTCATTCTCAATGCCCAAGATGGCTCCGGAGAGAACAATGCGGCATTTTCCACCCCACCGGACGGAGATAACGGCCAAATGTATATGTTTTTGTGGACTTACACGACTCCGGAGAGGGACTGTGCTTTTGAAGCAGATGTCATTATTCACGAGTACACTCACGGACGTAAGAAACTTACTACGCGACAAGACAGAAGCAAAACGTGACGGGCTGATTCGGTGTGTACAGTTTCGAACCGCCTGACCGGTGGACCCCAAAATGCCAACTGCCTCCAGACCACAGAGGCTGGTGGTATGGGCGAGGGTTGGGGTGACTTCATGGGTACGGCCATCCGCCTCAAGGATGATGACACCAGGGACACGAATTTCGCCCTTGGCTCCTGGGTTGTCGGCGACGAGGCCGGTATCCGCAAATACCTGTACTCGACCGATCTCGACGTCAACCCGTATACGTACACGACGGCGAACACATACAACGAGGTTCACGACATCGGTGAAATCTGGGCTACAATGCTCTATGAGGTGATGTGGAACCTCATTGACAAACACGGCCTCAGCACCGCGCAGAAGCCTGAATTCGACTCCGACGGTATTCCCACCGATGGAAAGTTCCTCGCGATGAAGCTCGTCATTGACGGCATGGCTCTGTAAGTATACCCAAGTCTCCATGAAACCCAGCAACAATGCCAGATGCCATGGGGTTGCCGTTACTAATGGATGAGCAACAGACAACCTTGCAACCCGAACTTCGTCCAAGCCCGTGATGCCATCCTGGATGCAGACACGGCCCTGACTGGTGGCGACAACCAATGCGAGATCTGGACCGCCTTTGCTAAGCGTGGGCTTGGCGAGGATGCCGTATTTTCAGACCCTCGCACCGGCACCTCTCGTACCGGCAGCGACGCGATTCCCGACGGAGTCTGCTAGGCTGCGTGACATAATGCTTATGAACTTAAACGAGGGACCTCGAGAAAGATATATGTTGATATCTGCATATTTATGCAAGTCATGCATTTAGATAAGGATAGTCATTTAGAGAGAAAATCCAATGCTGCTTAGAGGTGAAGTTGCACTGATGATCTCACTCGCTACGTAACGATTAACCATAATTCCACGATTGTAGCGATGCGTCATGGCACCGCGGCTCCGCTAACAGGTTGTTTCAATCCCAGACAGAGCTGCTGGGCTCTGTTTTTACCTCTCCGGCCACAAATGATGCGCTTCGGTTATACTTGCCAGATTGGGGCACGAGCAATGGCGACCTCGAGCGAAGCAGCACCTATCAAGAGGAGAAAGGTAGCCGGCTCCTTTCTCTTCAAGATTCCCAATGGGGATTATACTAGAGCCAAAGTGGCTCTCTTTAGACGAAGTGACAAAGTCCGCACATACCAGTAGGTAGAAGCCGACTGGGGAGCACCAAGCCTCCTTACGCCCAAAGCTGATGGAGAGACCGTGCTAGGCGCAAGCTGGCCCCGTGCTCCGGTAGCGTGGAAGACGACGATGTCAGCCCATTAGCCACAGCACTGCGTGAGATTCTTGAGGAGACAAAACTGCCGTCCTCATCACTAAGTTTACTGAGAGTCGGCAAGCCTTACACATTTACCGACGGGTCGATAGGCCGTGAATGGTCGATCAATCCCTTCGCTTTTCGCATCAAAGATGTGAGTGAGGGCGGGAAAGGAGAGGAGGGTATAACTCTTGACTGGGAACACGATGGCATCGAGTGGTTTGATCCGATGCAAGTCAATGGATCAGACGAGTTTGGAGGCGTGCCGAGGCTGATTGATAGTCTACGACGGGTGTGGCCAGAATACGGCCTAGGCCCCAAAGCGGGTGTGGTCTTGACTAAAGGGCTACAGAAGTTGCGTGATGATCGGTACGATATCTGAAGTCCCGCTCCCGCCGTCATTATTATTTAAATCAGTTACTAACTCTCGATGTCCTTTCAGTGAGCACGGCGCCCAAGAACTTGCAGGGGCAGCTGTGTCGATTCTCCGAGATGTGATCCGTGAGCTGGGAATCTCTCGGCCCATAGACGAGAGTTGGTGGTGGAATATTCGCATGGCTGCGTGGCACCTATGCCAGTCTCGTCCGAGCATGGGTGCCGCCATTACTAGCAGCTTAACCAAAGCTCTGGCTACGACACGGGCTATTTACCTGACCGATGCGGCGCCGGAAGACAAGGTCAAACAGATGACGGAAGCACTCGACCAGCAACTACATGAGAGGGTTTCTACGAGAGACCGGATCGGCTCAACCTTCACTGACTTTGTGCAATCGAAAGTTCTGCAACCTGACGCATCTAAGCAAAGCATATCCATTCTCACTCTGTCTTTGGGTTCTACAATTACCAGCGCCCTCCAGCAGGCGGCATCGAAACTTGACGTTGCAATTGATTTGCGTGTCCTGGAATCGCGCCCACTCTTCGAAGGCGTAAGCCTCGCTGCTAAGATGCTTCAGGAAAGCTTACCCGGGTCGAAGCTTAAAATCACCATCTATTCCGACGCCTCAGCAGCTCTTGCAGCTCGCGGTATAGATCTCATACTCTTGGGCGCTGACCGCCTTAGTTCGGCCGGCGACGTGAACAACGTACGTGATTCTCAGTGCCAAGGAGTCATTTACTGATTACATTAGAAAATTGGATCACTTCCTGCGGTGCTAAGTGCCCGATATGTCGCGCCCAATGCGAAGGTTCTCGTGGTGAGCGATACAGAAAAGATTGCGGGTCCTGGTTACATGGAGGAGCACGTATCCGAGGAGAACCACCCTTCGGAGCTGATACAAGCTTGGAGGGGGGCCATTCAAGCCGCCGGGGTGATCGAGGACGCCTTGGCTCATGATAGCCCGAAAGTTACTGTTAGGAACGCCTATTTTGAATGGGTCCCTGCTGGGTTTGTTGACGCGTATGTCACGGAGGAGGGTATATGGGGCACGGAGCAAATCCGAGACAGATCGGCATGGGTGGGCAACGAGGCCGTACGATATTTCGAGGGCTTGTAATGGCGGCACCCATATCCGTATGCTTCCGGGTAGGTAAATACTGCGTAGTAACGACGTCGGTTGTTATTTGTGTGCCCCGACGAGACCAGCTTCTGCAGTTTTCCTGCGTTTCCCTTTTACCTACCTGCCTTTTTTCTCGAGATATGCACAGCACATTCACGGTACTTCACGAATCCAACGGTTACGCCACCTCTGCAGCTGCAACCGCTGTCTCACCCGCTCAATCCATTGATCCAGCTACTTGCATCCATATAAACCGGTATCCCGAGATCCATCTGCACCAGCTGCCCGTCCAGATTCAGTTTGGGTACTATTTCGTAGTTGCTGTGAGCACACAATTGCCATAGCTAACAAATCGCCGCGGCCACAGTAAGGATGAAAATGGCACCAAAAACAGCTTTGAAGCGATCATCTTGATGCAGATGGGTGTAGGTCTGAGGACAGGCGTGGATGTAAGTCGGCAGACTCGGTCGATTCAGCTGAAACAATGGCTGCTGCTGCAGAGTCGGCATAACCGTTGGCTGTGCGTCTAGAGGCGAAGAGGTAGGATGCTATCATAGTCACCTATCTAGTATTGTCGATATATTCTCCGTGGAAAAGCAACTTGAGAGAAAAGAGCCATCTACCTACAGTCTATACCGAGTAAGGCGTCAAATCAACTTTCGGGCCGTCAGAATTTTGCCAGCTGTTTCCAGTCGAATGGTCTTTTAACCGAGCTCCCAAAAAGCACGCCTGCAAGGTATTGAGGGGTTGGGCCTGGCTGCTTATCTTATCGTGAAATTCAACCCCCTGTCTACCGTCTAAACCCCCCAAATCTAAGAAACCCCACCTTCAAATTAAACGCCAAAATATTTTTCTTCGTTTCTTCGCGTCCCCTTTTTCTCAACTCGGGCAGCCAACCTCTTCTTCCCATCCTTTTCTTTCCCTTCTTTCCTTACCAGCCGACCGTGTCTGGCTTTTTCACTATCCCCGGCGCCGTTGTATATCCGTGGTCGAGAGGGGACCCTGCCCGACTCGCACATCATGGATCAGCAAAAGCTCGTCGCGCTGCTTCAGGCATGCCAGATCCGTGAGTCTTATCGCATTGCGCACCAACCATAACATCGTCGCCGCTATCTCTGTCGCCGATGCTGACATTATTCTCTCCTTGTCGTAGCTGATACCCAGAAGGTCAAGGCTGCCACCTCCGAGTTGCGCAAGAATTTCTATCCTCACCCGGACTCGCTACTGGGCCTGTTGCATGTCATTGTCTCCCATGCCGATGCTACAGTTCGTATGCTGGCCGCTGTTCAGGCCCTGCGGCTTGTTCCTAAACATTGGAAAAGCATTGGTGCCTCTCAGAAGCCTGAGATTCGCAACCAGCTTCTGCAGACTATCGTCAACGAACAAGACGCAAAGTGCCGACATGGCCAGTCGCGCGTCATTGCCGCCATAGCTACGCTCGACTTCGATAACAACGAGTGGGTTGACTTGATCCCCAATATCACTCAGCTGTCTACTTCGGAAAGCGTTGTTCATCGTGAGGTGGGGTCCTACCTCATATACAGTCTCCTCGAGGCCAATCCAACCTATTTTGAGAGTCACTTAGCGAAGCTCTTCGAGTTGTTCACCAAGACCATTCGAGACCCTCAGAGTCGCGATGTTCGTGTCAACACTATGCTGTCCATCAGCGCAGCTCTCATGTTGATCGATGTCGATGAGGATGAGGAATCTTTGAATTCCGTGCAGGAGTTTATCCCTGCAATGGTTGACGTGCTCAAGGACGCCGTTCAGAACGAAGATGATGAACGCATACAACAGGCCTTTGAGGTTTTCCAGTCCTTCCTAGCATATGAATCCGCCCTCATCTCCCGTTACTTCAAAGATCTAGTCCAGTTCATGCTTGAGCTGGCCTCCAATTCCGCAGTTGACGACGACGTGCGCGGTCAGGCTTTAGCGTTCCTGACCCAATGCGTTCGCTACCGACGCATGAAGGTTCAGGGTGTTCCAGACATGGGTGCTCAGCTGACAAGGAAGAGTCTCATGATCCTCTCCGAACTGGATGAGGATGACGAGGATGATGACAACACCCCTGCAAGGGCAGCTCTGGCTTTAATCGACCAGCTTGCGACTGATCTGCCTCCCCGTCAGGTCATTGTTCCTCTATTGGAAGAATTCCCCAAGTATGCCGCAGCTGAGGCCGCTGGTCCTCGTAGGGCTTGTATCCTGGCCCTTGGAACCTGTGCTGAAGGTGCACCTGAGTTCGTCTCGACCCAAATTGGTTCGTTGATGCCGACCGTTCTTCAATTGTTACAGGACCGGGAGCGAAGTGTTCGATACTCTGCCTTGGTAGGCCTCATTCGTATAGGGGAGGACCTTGCGAACAGCATAGAAGTGCATCATGATGCCATTCTGACGGCCCTCATCCTCAACCTGGACGCTGCTGGTAGCGATCAGAACGACAAGAAGAACGTAGAGATCATTCGATCGGTGTGTGGTGTCATTGACTCGCTTGCGGAGGGTCTAGCCTCCGACATAATGGCGAAATACGGAGAGACTTTGATTCATCGTGTGGGATCGTTCTTATCTCATCAGGATTTCACAGTCAAAGCTGCTGCGGCTGGCGCTCTCGGCGCCATTGCCACCGCCGTCAAGGATGCGTTCAAACCCTTCTTGAAGGAAACGATGGAAGCCATGTCCACCTATATCATGGCTGAAAGCGGTGAGGATGAGTTGTCACTGCGAAGCGCCGTATGCGATTCCATGGGTCGTATTGCCGTAGGTGTTGGCGCTCAGGAATTCCACCCATATGTCATGCCTTTATTAGTAGCCAGTGAAAAGGCATTACATCTAGGCAATGCTCGTCTGCGGGAGACTACCTTTATTCTGTGGAGTCAACTCGCGACCGTTTACGAGGGCGATCTAGGTGACTCGTTATCGGGCATTTTCAATGGTCTCTTTGAGAGCCTCGAACTTGAAGAAGAGGCAGTCGACTTCGATTTGTCAGAGGACGAGCAGGGTCTCCTTGCAGACAAAAAGAGCAACGCCAAGGGCGTGGCAATGGACGACGATGATGAAGAAGAGCTTATGGACGATGACGATGATGATGATGACGATTGGGATGACCTTGTTGGCGTCTCAGCCCAGGCTTTGGAGAAGGAAATTGCTCTGGAAGTATTAGGTGATGTCATCTACGCTTCAAAAGAGAAGAGCGCTCCATATATTGAAAAGGTCGTCGAGCTGGTGGCTCCTTTTGCGGAACATTCATACGAAGGATGCCGCAAGACCGCCATTGGAACACTCTGGCGGACATATGCCTGCGTCTGGGAAGCTATGGAAAAGCAGACCGGTCAAAAGTGGGCACCCGGCTTGCCCTTGAATTTCGAGCCAATTCCCAACATTGTTAAACTTGGCGAGATCGTGACGACAGCTACGATGCACATCTGGCAAGATGAAGCAGATCGGTGAGTTCCCAATTATTTTCCTAAATTTTGAGTTTTTATGGTTTCTTCCTCTCCTTCGGCTACAATGATGATCACATTACGTTATACCCAGCTCACTCAGACGCTACTCGCGGTTGCTGAGAACACGTACATGAACAAAATCTGATTCAGCCATTCCCTGCTGTGTTTTTCTCCAGTCAGCCTTGCACCGGCCCTGCTTGATACTAACATATGCCAGTGATGTTGTTACGGAAATCAATCGCAGTGTTGGCTCTACTCTCAAAACAACTGGTCCTTCCATCTTGAGCCAAAAATCGATGATGGAACAAATCATTACTGTCCTCGGTACAATTACTACCAGGTGTCATCCTTGTCAACAGGACCTTGGGGACGAAGATGAGAACCAAGGTGATCTTCAAGGTAGTTCTGAATGGGACTGGCTGATCATCGATACTGCGCTCGACGTTTTGATCGGACTTGCAGCTGCGTTGGGATCCCAATTTGCTGAAATCTGGAAGGTCTTCCAGAAGCCAGTGCTCAAGTTCGTTAGCTCAAACGAAAATATTGAACGATCCACCGCTGTGGGTGTCGTGGCAGAGTGCGTCGCGTACATGGGCTCCGCGGTGACGCCATACACGTCAACTCTCTTGCCCCCGTTATTACATCGTTTATCGGACGAGGATCCAGAGACGAAATCAAATACTGCTTACGCCATCGGCCAGCTCGTGTATCACTCTGAAGATGAGGCAACCTATTTACCTAGTGTCCCGCAGATCTTGCGTAGCCTGGAACCACTGCTGCAAATCCAGGCTCAACGTCTGCAAGACAACGCGGCGGGCTGTCTATGCCGCATGATTCTATCTAACCCGAATCATGTTCCCATCCCAGACGTTCTACCTGCCCTCGTCGACTTACTACCCCTTAAAGAGGACTACGAGGAAAACAAACCCGTATACCAATGCTTGCACAAGCTTTGTAGGTCTGCCCGTATCTCTACCTTGTCGCTCTGATGCTAACTAGTTTACAGATGCTGTCTCAAACCCCACCGTACAAGAGCTAACGCCTCGCCTCCTGCCAGTTTTCCAGCAGGTTCTTAGCCCCCCCGCGGAGCAGCTCGACGACCAGACGAGACAGGCAGTGCAGGAGTTGGTGCAAATCCTTACCAAGTAAGGCAGTGCAGATGTGCTTAAAGCAGCCTCAGGGAAGGGCCCAGGCGGGCCTTTTTCGTACATGAATTGATAGCATATGACAGGGACTGGAAAACTAAACGAGAGCATGAACTGTATGAATGAAACGAGCGGCCAGGCAGTGAGGGTGGTAAGGTTGACTTTAATGCATAGATGATTCCCCCGGTCCATAGAGTTGACATGAGTAAGGAATGCTCCAATATTGGTCGATACCATGGCGACGTCTTGTTCTATATCTTTGCTGCTAGGCATTCTGTAGTCATTGCAATGCACTGGATGACTAAATTTCTATCTTGTATATACCAAGAACCAAGATATACGATACTCCACGACGTTGTCGAGGACATAAGTTCCCTAGGCCATCAATGAGTTGATGTCGGAGTTCTTAATTACTGGCATGTCTCGACTAATGGGTCGAATCCGACTTTTGCTATTGGTTAGAAAGCCTCGACTGGGCGCCGGAACACCTCACCACATCCGACTGCGCACGATCAGAAACAGGCTCGTAATAGCCTATGGATAACGAAGAAAAGCCCGGGCACTTATTGAGGAGGTAGCAAATTGCCGACAGGCCCATCTACTTATTCTACCACCTACAGGTCTTCCCGAAAGATTCAAATCAGATAATGTACGTCTGTAAACCCGTACAAGATAGGCATCATCACCACGTGGGCAGCAGGGGGATGCGATAACCCCGTCGCGAGCAGAGGGCTGCGTAATAGGTGGGAAAAAAACAGGTTGGGGGTTTTGAGGGGGTGTGGTTATCTGGCCTCACGTAGCCAGTTGTTTGGCGAAGGCTTCTCCCGGCGCAAATACGCGCCTCTTCTCCCGTGTGCTTTTGGGGCGCAACGCTGGGTTTTCTCGTCATGCGCCACGCGGTCCCTATTGCTGGGGATGAGATCGCTTGTCTGGCGACCGTTGGACTACGTGGAGGTTTATTGCGTAAATTCTTGATATGCGCTGGTTTCTGGCATCCCCTCGTCTACCGTCGGGATACGGGTGTCTGGTTCTTAGATGGATTTGTCCTGCCTGGTGTCGCGAAACTTGGTATGTTCGCCTTTTGCCGACACGTTTGCAGATGCAGTTGGTCGGCGTACGGCATGGGTACGGTATATACATCGCTCAACACAAGCAGGAAGACGAGATGGACGGCTTATTATCGTACACATTAGAGTACTCGATTGTCTTGCCAACTTGTGCCTAAGAAGATCGGACAGGGCGCCGTCTCGTAGCCGTGGGAAAAGGAGAGGCATCTTTGATAGCCAGGCGGCATTTCCAACCGATTAATGTCCTTATTATCGAGCTTTCCCCGGGGAATGGATATGTTAGCCCTATAACATACCTGGTGTCTACCCATCGACGGCACCGATGCATAAACCGCTGTATGTACGGTACAACCTTGTGTCGCATGCCCGTTGTCGGTCCTTTGGGGTAATTGTTTTCGTGATTCCGTTTGGGGGCTTCGCCTGGTCTGAGGACCACGATTGTATCTATCTATCACCGTATTTCTCGCAAACCGGTAGCGACCAATCTCCATCCAACGAGATAGCGGACGCTATCTCGTGTTATATATTCTCGTGTAGCAGCATGAATGGAAATTGAGCCACAGCCAAGTTAGGACCCGGTTAGATGGGCGATGCCGGGGTGTGCAGATGTTCGATAATAAGCTTAACCTTCTTCTTCATCCACGCGATGAAAAGGTTGTGTCGCCGTCGTCCGTCTCTCCTAACGTGGACGTAGGTGCTGAAATATATACCTTGGGTAAGGGAGATATATCCTAAATAACATTTATATTAGTACCGACGCACTCTATGTGTGTCGTGTGGCGTCGGTTCATAGATCCATCGTGTTATGGCCTCCCCATAAATACCAGTACAACACGAGGACATTCGCGCCTGATTGTCTCTTTACTTCCATGTGTTAGATGGCATTGACCCGACAGGCACGCTGGCATAACCACCATATGAGGAACAACACATAGTCAAGGCACCCCAGCCTGTAGAGACAACACGCAGGACATGGTAAGACGTGTATATATGCATTATGCATTATGGAGACTGTTTCTTGCCTGTCCCCCCGTCCTCTCCCCATTTCGCTTCTCCGGAGCCCATTTTCTTGAAAGAAAGTCCGAGACCGCAGTTGTCGAGAGAGGAGAGACAGACTGGATGAACTGCTCCCCGCTTAAACACCTACTGTATATACCGATACACAGCTGGCTATACTTTTTAATCATTACCTACCTAATAACCATAAACCTTCTCTTTCACAACGGCGGTGTTCACAATGTGGCGCATACTAACGCTCGTCCCGGCGTTCTTGGGTGTCGCCTTGGCTGTTCCACGAGCGGCTACCGACAAGTTGGCGCCGGTCGATGTCGCGCCGGCAGGCTGCTTGGAGAATCCAACTGGCAAGTTCGAGATCACGGTGACTACAGAGACTGAGAAAGGGAAGAGCACTCCCGAGGTAAGATCCCCTTGACGAAGGCGTCTAATCAAGAAATCCAGCTGACGACCAGAATACAGAAAGAGGTCGAGTGCGACGCCGCGGGTGGCCTTGTCGTCACATTGCGAGACGGCCAAATCGTTGATGCCGAGGGTCGGATCGGATACATCGCATCGAACTATCAGTTCCAATTCGATGCCCCAGCTCAGTCTGGTGCTCTATTTACGGGCGGCTTCTCCGTCTGTGAAGGCAACACCTTGGCACTGGGTTCGTCGAGGACCTTCTTCCAATGCCGGTCGGGCGACTTCTACAACCTCTACGATCGCACATGGGCGGCTCAGTGCGAGCCCGCGTTCATAATCGCTGTGCCATGCACCTCAGAGGGCACAGCGTCCCAGACGTCTGCTGGCGAAGTTATCGGAACGACGGTTGTGCCGACGACCATCGTCACGGCGTTGTCCGACGGGCAACCCCAGGTGGTCCCGACGGCAGTGACGATTCCGGTATATAGCGCCAGCATCCCTGACACCGTGAGCGAGCTCACGGACGGCGAAGTTCAAGTAACTTCAATAGACACCGCAGAATTATCGATGACGATGACGGCGGTATTCACTACCCAGCTGACATCGAAAATCGTGCCTGGGTTTATGACGACGTCTAATACACCTCCCTGGACACCAGCGGCGACGCCCGAAGGCACAGCGGAGGTAATGTCGGGCTCTTCCAACAGCACAGCGTCATCCCCCATTAGCAGTGCTCCTGAAGAGACCCCGTCGCCTACCGATGAACCTGCGAGCCCTAGTGCTCTACCTTCGGCATCGGAGCCTCTTGCCTCAGCCTCGGCACCGCCGACCGGGGGATCGTCACATGTTCATGGTGATTCCAGAAGCGCTCTAGTCGTTGGGATTCTAATGGCGCTTCTCTACTTGTAAGCAGAGAAGCGTGCTGTCGGCGGAAACGGGGGAGATAGAGGACTTATTAGAGCAAGACCCTCTTAATGGAGCCCCAAGGCAACATAAGTCGTGATTGTAGGGACACAAGACGGGTCAGGATTTGATGAGGTAAATATGAATTTTAGGTCACATCCCGGTACAGATGTTGATGTAATGTAATGGTTTCGTTTGTTTGGGTATTGTTACAATGGAGTCCAGGCTGGGTTGGCTTCGTTGATAGCACGACTCCTTTGCTGATATAATAAGTATAGCATCGCAAAATACTAGACACAATATCACAAAATATACTGTCTAGATTACTAGTCACGGGCTGGGGCTCAATGACTTCTGGACAATATGGGTATTTGTGTACTGTAGCAAAAGCCGGTAAAAAGGTGATTGTGCTGGATGGATTTGCTGGAGCGTTGAAGGCCGGTAAATAATGGGAGAAAAGGAGAGAGAGATCCCCTGGTAAAAGTTGGGTGAGATGATGTCCGAGCAACCTCGCTGTTCGGCCGACTACACTGGCCGGCCGCCTTGCCTATTCAAACGGACTGATAGGGGTTTATAGATGAGTCGCCCCCCCTAGATGGCCGGGAAACTTGGTCAGCCGGATAACAGAGTGACAACGCTATACAACTATCCGGTAGTTAAATATCTACCTAATGAATATTTATTGTGTTAACCCGTACTTTGCTACAAACGGATATAAACATACCCTCCAGCCGCAGCGCTTCGATCTCAACGCGCCCCGCCATATCTTGTCTGCCTCCATCACAACTACTCGCGTCTACGCTGTGTCCATTGCTACTACATCTACAAATCTACGCTTGTACAAACGATCGTGGTATTAGCAACCATGTCGGAGTATTGGAAGTCAACACCCAAATACTGGTGCAAGCACTGTAGCACCTACGTCCGCGACACCAAGCTCGAGCGCACCAACCACGAAGCCACTGGAAAACATCAGTCCGCCCTTAAGCGCTTTCTGCGCGACCTTCACCGCGGCCATGAGAACGAGCAGCGCGAAAAAGACAGGGCCAAACGGGAGATCGACCGTCTTAATGGCGTTGTCGCGCAACCCGTTTCTTCGTCAGCTGCGACAACAACCGCAGCCGCAACCGCCTCCGCTACCCTCGCCCAGCGCCAGCAGCAATGGGAACAGCTCGCGCTCTTGGGTATTGACGTTCCGAGCGAACTACGTGGAGATATGGCCATGGCAGGCGAGTGGACTGTGACCAAGACACGCATCATCGACGATGTCCCCAGCACCGAGGATGACACAAAAGACGACGTGAAACCCAAAACTGAGAATCATGATGCCGTTGCCGCAGTCCCGTCAAAACGGCCCCGCCAAGAAGATGGGGACGAGGGTGAAGAAGTTGAAGGAATACAGGGTTTGTTTAAAAAGCCGAGGAGATGGGGTCGTGATACAAAACATATTGTCGAAGATGATGCCGAACTTGATGCGCTTCTCAACACACCGCTTACAAGGCCGCCTAAAGAGGAGCAAAATACCAAAGAGGAAGAACAGGACATCACGAAGCCAAACGTCAAGGAAGACTCATCTCCTAAAATCAAGAAAGAGGAGCCCGAAACGGCTGAGCTATCACTGTCTGGTGTCCCCGAGCCGGAACCCGGCGAACAACGCGCAGCAGCGACTATAAAAGAGGAGCCCGCAGAACCCGTTGTAATCTTTAAAAAGAGGAAGCCGAAAAACATTCGCCAGAAATAGGTAAACACACCTATGCGGGGTCATGAGAAGGCTGCAGGACTCTATCATCCACTTCCCATGATACCTACGGTCGTCGTTCGCTATCTACACAGCCAGCAATAGTCCTAGAAGGCTTGGCGTATACTAGACTAGTGGAAGTTCCCGCATTCCAAATAAGCCAGTAAAAATGCTGAGCCTTGGACATACATTCGGCCCCGATGTCCTGAAGGATTTGCCGTCTTGTGATGTGGCGATGATCGAGGTATTTACTGGCTGTAAACACCACGGGGTGCTTCTGCAACTCCCCTCCAACCAGAATGGAGGCTCAAGACATGTAGACCGCCATCGGGACCGTAACCCAACCAGTCATATCAGAAATGGTCCCGCCGGCTACGTCGCATGCACATCATTCTTCAATACCGCCTATGATGTTTCCACCGTTTCCACCACTGGTGGCGCAGTCATTTAGAACTGCGACCCTGATGGGGGCGCAAGCCGAGACTCCAGGGCTAGTGTTGGTTTGGGCTCCAGTGATGTTGTTTACCACGGCTTTGGTCCCATCAAGGCCTCGAACACCTCCAGACAACTGCGCTTCAACGCGAGCTTTAGCACAGGTATAGCAAGAGAGAGAGGGCAGCATCTAAATAAGAGTGATCCGGCGTATAATTTTCAGCGGTGATGCTAGACCATCAGTTTTGCTAATATCCTCATCCGTGTGTATTCTTTATACTTGGAATGAAAGTAGCTCGAAGGGTACGGAATTGAAAGGCGGCGGATCTTTTCTTCACCCTACCTACACCTACGTATATGGAGAGATGGGAGGACATTACCCGAATTATCATTTTGATAGACCTCCTGTGCTGAAGGACTCCTCCACATGAATTCGTAGACGGAGAAGAAAGAAATTCATAAACATAACGCCCAAACGTGTACATATGTTGGCCAGTATGTACACAAGACTCCTCCCAAATCGTTAGATTGTCATCACGCCAGCACGCCGCAAACAATTTGCCGTGCGCCTAGATTCCACACCGCCGATGACAATAAAGTCTAGAGGACCATCTTGCGAGCAATAACACAGCATTGCCTCGGCAAAGCTTTCCATGCGATCACTAGATACCCAGCAATAAGGGACGGAGAGATTCGTTTGGTTCAAAATATACGAGCAGTTCATTATAGATCTAGAAACGACCCGTCTACAACGACCCTGAACATCTCTGTAAACCCTCACTCACACGCCCTTGCCCACCCACAGGCAAAAATAAACCTCAGCGCGAAAAAAAAAAACTAAATAAAAGAGCCCCAAGATATATGCACCTATCCTTTTTACGCCGGATCGCTATGACCTTCAAACACCTGACGAACGAACGAACGAAATGAACAACGCATTGGCGAATCCGCCTATTTCCACGCGGATCACCCTCCCCTTGCAAAGACCCCAGTTCCGATTAATATATGTGTTTATTCAATTTTTTCTTGGTTTTTTTCCCCCTCGCTTTCGTTGCGCGTTTACCGCGTGACCGGTCGGATCCCACCCCAGCGGATGAGCGGAGGCTTATTTCAGACGCTCTGGGCGCCCTTGACGGTGTTGGGGGTCATGAGCCTATCGTAGCTAGCATGCGGGCGCTGCGCCAGGGCGGCGCGGATGGCGGCCTCGGGCTTGGAAGCCCAGGAGTGGTAGTTGCCGTGGCTGTAGGGGTAGAGGAGCTTGTTCTGGGCGCTCTTGACGATGTCGCTGGAGGCCATCTTGGGCCGCGACGTGATGGTCTCTATGTCCTGGAGGATCTGCTGGCAGAAGGCGTCGAGGGGCAGGTCGTTGACGTCGTTGCCGAAGGGGTTCTCGATCTCGTGGCCGATGAACAGGATCGCTAGGATGATGTAGGCCCCGAAGATGGTCGCGGGTATGGTTATGTAGCCTAGGTCCTCGTAGAGCTGGAACGGGAGGAGGACCACGTAGAGCCAGGTTATCTGCGAGATCACGATTGCGTAGGCGATGGGGAGGGGGGTGTTTAGGATGCGCTCTGTGTTCACTAGCACGTCGTTCAGCTGGCCGAGGCCGGTGTCTAAGAACGCGCGGGTTAGTTTTTCTTTTTGGATACGACATCAGACGCGACGGTATGGTTGAAAGCACACAACTTACAAGCAGAAGTCTGGTGCATCGGCACGGGAAGCTGCCCATTGAGACAAAGCTCGTCGGTGTAAGACGTCAGGTAGCAGATGATTTCGAGCGGGAGGTTGCCGAGCGGTTTATTGGAGCGCTTGAGCGTCTTGCGCGGGTTCGACGTCGCGAAAGACAAGCCCAGGTTCTCGCCCACGGACTTGAAGATCGTGTATCTCCTTGGCTGCGCAACGTCCTGGTCCTCCGTGGCTGTCTTGGCGAATGTGTCGATGTGGCTGACTAGATCAACTAGATCCTCATAATATGTGTATGGCTCGAATCGCAGTTTGTGCTTAAGAGCCACGGCGAAGGCGATGATGAGGTTCATAGCAGTCCTGATGAGAGTGTATTAGCCTAGTCACTCTCCGATTACAGTGCATAACTCAATGGGAGCCGCACAATTTACCAAGAAGATCGTCCTTTGCCGCCTCGGGCCGCTCTACGGCATTCAACCAGTATGTCCGGCCCAGGTTTTGCGTCGCCAGCATCAGCTGGCTCCAACACCGCCGTCCCTCGCCATAACGCTCATATGCCGAGGAGCTGCGGAACGACAAACCCATGCTGATGACGAAACCAGTGATGGTCAAGAGCACAGGCTGAATGGAAAGCTCTATGTGGTAGAATTCCTTCGACAGAACTGTGATCAAGGTGGCCCAGGCCCCAATCGCGATCAACGGGACGATCAGCTTGGGGGTGATGCTTCCGTGTAGCTGTAAGAACAGTGGCCATTTTGAATGTTTTGCGATATCTCGGGGCCCAGACTGCGAGGACGCGCCGTTGTTAGTAAGTTTCTTGATGGTCTTTTAGAGAGTAAGTGAGGACCTACGAAATAATCATCCAGATCTATACTGGTGTTCTTCCTGCTGAATGGATTGGGGGTCGAGGTAGATCGCCCAGGGGGCGTCGGCAGTGGAATGTGGTGACCTGAGTTCCAATTGCCATTCATATCACCGCCGTCCTTCCCGTCGTGATGATGGTCGGTGCCAGCATGAGGAGTGGCACCTCCGGGCCCGTCATGGGCTGCACTTGACGCAGCGCCATGGCCTGCAGCAGCGATACCGCCACCTTCGTCGCCGCCCATTGTGGATTGGTGATCCTTAGGATATCGGTACAATTATAATAACAAAGGTCGTTAAGGAGAGATAGAAAGGGAAAGGAAGAATGAGTGAATGAATGGTCTAGGTAGCTTGGTTCACTTCACCAATTGGCCGGGTACTTCTCAAAAGAAAGATGGAGAGCTAGTATATGATGCCCGCCAGCATACTAGCAAAGGCGACGGCTCGGAGCACCTAGATATTTATGAAAGCATTTGAAAATTTGCGAGGCCCAGTTGGGATCACCACACTACGCCAGGTATAGGTATGTGAAGTTGGCCTGCCCCGGCCTTAATATGGACGAAAGCACGGGGGGCTTCGACGGCTGTTTGATGTTCGGCAGCCCCAATCACAATGGCGAAGGATCTCCCGAAGACGGCTTAGTGTAGGGCGACTTGCCGCAGGTTTTCAAACTAGGCGGGAGAAATAAGCGGATAGTGCAGTTCTGACTCCGGCGACCCGTTGCAATCGAGGCCAGGGGGGGAATACGACAATCCGTGACATGTGCGGTATTGCACTATGAGCAGGGTACTTGTAGACACTCGCAGTGAAACGCGTGACTGGCGGTAGTCGAGATGGCAGGACTACCTACGGAATACCTGTATACCAGATACATGTCTCCGTTGTGCGGCGCGTACCTGAGATGAGCAATGCCTAGGTATAGGTTTGTGGTTGCGGTCCTGATCTGATCATTGGTCCGTCGATGTGGACGTGTTCGCTGTCGTTTCAATATCCCCGAGTCCAGACACGCAGGGCGCAGGGGAAGCGTGGGGTCCAAGACGGAATAGACTGAAGATGACATGCCTGACTGCTACCCAGATACCTGCACTGCCTTACACCATCGGCGAATCGTTGTAGATAGTGGCGAAAGAAGAGAGTATAACCCCAACCCACCGAGTATACCTGAATGATCGCTGTCTTGCTATAGGCGATCCAGTCGAGGAAGGGAGCCTAGGAGTCCATCTTGTTGTATACTTGTACCAAGTAACTAAAAGTGTTTCGTGACAATATCAAGCCGAGCATTGCGGGCTAATTTTAAAACGGCGTCGCTTGACTCTTGGAATCTTGGGCCCTCGCAGATGTGCGTCAACTTAACCCCCAGGAGCGTAGCTTGACGGGCTAGCCACCGTTACAAAATCGTCAAAAATAGCTCACTTACAGGGGTCCTGCTTATAAGTATTCCGTATTTTCTAGATGATGGTTAACTGTGTACATGTAATAATGTGTTCCGAGTTCATGGTTACCATCAGTTGCTGTCGAACATGCGTTGGCGACGCTAAGACTACTGTATAGCCATCGTGTGCGAAAATAGGATTGTACACTGCCTTTGAAAACGCGATCTACCTACCTATCTAGATCACGTAGGTAGGGAGTAACTCCGTAAATGGCCAAGGAAACAGTCTTAGAGACAGGTATCCAACTAGCTACCTACTGAAAGTAGCTTCAACACGCCGTTGTAGTTACTTGCGGGGTTTATCAAGACACAATTTACTATAGTGCAACGTCACTAAGGAATGTGAGTTGTGTTGGGTGCTAGTTGCACGATAGGAGCCTTCAATCTGAGCAGTGAGCACAAGTAATAAGGAGGGAGGCATTTCCCTCTACCATGGCTACCGATAACTCCGTACAACATCATCTCATTCCGCATGTGTCTCTGGATACAAAAGGTAACACGCAGACGTGAAGCAAAACAACAGAAAACGGCAGACATTGGCTTCAGGGGTAATAAGCACAGTAAAGGAACCTCGAACAAGATTCACAACAAAGTGGTTACGTCGCCTGCCTACCTGAAATGCATAGTCCCAACTAGATACTTCGTACACTGCCCACTTCTAAACCACCTCCCTATTCTAGATTCACGAGTTGATAGGGCTACGCTACAGAACGCCGTTGTGAACTAGGTCGTTCAGGTTTTTTGGCATGGAACGGTTATTTGCGTCTAGAAACTCACATGGAACGGCCTAGGCTCTACCGCTACCTATTTACTCGCCGCATCAGAAGTTATTGGAAGTCCTACAGTACTCTCCCACAGTAAGTTGTATCTAGGTAGAAGAGATGAATTCGCCGCAGGTCCCTCTGAGTCAGACGCAAGACGCTGCCGCAAATAGACGGAAACCAGACATTTTCCCCGGACTTCATCTCTGCTTATGACCACCAAGCCGACTGGATTTCCAGCCTCATGCAGCCAAGTCGGCGGTAGAGGGTGCGTCCTAAGGCACACCGCAGGAAGAAGTGATCTATAATAACCACTCCGCATTGCATGCGTCTATTCTCGCCCACAAGAGCAAAGAAAACGTGCAAAAAGGAAAAGCCTCGTGTGGGCGGGATATGAAGACGTAAACCGTGGGGGGAATGTTTTCTTTTGATTGGCATACTGAGCAATCTAGCATGATGCGACCTGCGCTTCTATCTCCATGCCATTCACTCGCTCCGCGTCCTCGCTGATCCCTTCAGCGGCTGACTGAACTCCACCCCCCAACGACGACATAAGAAATGACCGCACAACGTCGTATAGAAGGAGTGCGTGTGCATAGGCTATCGTCTCGATGCTACACAATGCGCTGGCGAGCCTCGCCGCGCTCGACCAAGCCGGCCGGATAAACCCAGAAAAAGCAGCCCTATGATACCGAAAATAGCCCAACGAAGCCTCAGCGGCCCGCACCCATGAATGCGAATTCAGTCTATCTAACTCTAAGTACAGAAGAGCCGCGTTCCTCCTCCTCTTCCTTTCTCTTCTTCTTCTTGAACAGGGACTTCAGCATGTTGTCCTTCTTCGGCCGGAGCACGGCCTCGATCGTGTTCTCCTTGTCGCGGCTTCCGTCCTCGATGGCCTTCACGCCGCTCCGGCTGGACGACTTCGGGGTCGACGAGCGCTCCCTCCTCTCGCTCCGGTGCTGGTGGCTGTGGTGACTGCGATGACTGTGATGGCTGCGATGGCTCCCCGACTCACTGACGCTGTCGTCTCCTTCGTCATGCGAACGGCTGCTCTTCCGATCGCGCGCCCCGCTGTCGCCGTACTTGCGCTGCGACCTGTGCGACTTGCTCGATTTGGTCGACTTGCTCGACTTGCTCGTTCTATGCGTGCGGCTAGTGCGCACGCTCTCCACGTCGTCATCGCCGTACTGGCTGCGTATAGCACGGTCGGCCTCGGGGCTGATCAGTTCAAGATCAGCGCTCTGGTCCTCGCCGAACGGCGTGATGCCGCGCCGCCACGTCTCAATGCTGCTCAGCTCCTCCTCCACAACCAGCGCCTCATCGAACCCCGCGCTTCCCTCGGACTCCGGGTACGGCGGCTGCGCGACCGGCGCAGGCGGCGCGGGATGCGCCTCGAAGGCCATGGGCGCCTCGAAGGCCATGGGCGCCATGCGGGCGGCCGCCTCGGCCTCCTTCGCATCCTTGATCCGCTTGATGATCTTCCACCCGCCGAACATGACGACCGTCACGCCGACCGTCAGCCCCGCCGCAATGAGGAACTGCGGGCTGGCCAGCAGCGCGAAGATAGCCGGGCTCCCGCCCTTGATGACGCCCAGGAACGCCGGGGACATCTTGCCCAGGAGCGCCGACAGCTCGGCCAGCGCGAGGGCCACGGCCGCCGCGGCCTCGGGCTGGTTCTGCAGGTGCTCGATGATGTGGGTTGCCGTGTGGTGCAGGCATTGCGCCTCCGCGAGGAGGTCCTCGATCTTCTCTACCAGGCTGCGGGCCGTTTCCTCTTTTTCCACCGTGTTGGTGGTGCTTACGGGGTCCAGGTCGACGCGGTCGGCTAGATCTGGGGGGATGCTTCCGTATGCTAGGTTCATGTCTATCTCCTTCTTGCCCGTCTCTTGGAGTGCTAGGTCTGGTCCTGACCGGTGGACGTCTGTGGTTTCCGCCGGTGCTTCGGGGTGTTCTGGCACTTCGGTCGTCGCAGGCATCGTAGATGCGTGGACTAGGTTAGGGCGGCTCAATGCCATTTCTCCGGGGGCCGTCTCGGCATACGGAGAGCGGTAGGCGGCGGGCGCTCGGGAAGGCGTGACGGATGATACTTCGGAATGTGTCCGCAGGTTGTGAACGGTCAGCGCCGGTCGGGACTGCGACGCGGACCGATGGCGGAAGCTCCGGCTATGTTTCGAGCCGGAACTCCTGCGGGACGAAGCGTACGAGACGGCATCGTCGTCACGGTGCGTCCGACGGCTAGGGCCACCTTGGTTATACTCGTAGTCGTAAGTGGGTTCTGTTTGGCTTCGACGGATGGCTCGTTCCGCTTTCACGGCCGCCTTCTTCTCGTCGTACACGGCCTTGGCCTCTCTGAGCACGTTTACTATATGCTTGCCCTAGACGAAGAAAAGGGTTTAAGTAAAAGGTTAGTCTAAGCCCGGCTCATACGACTGGGTAATTCTAAGCCGGATAGGTATGTTGTATTGTAAATCTCCCTCACGATGCTCCCGGCGCCGGGGCCACGAGCTGAACAGGGAAAGCCTGGCCTCTCGTAGTATACGACTAGTGGTGAAACTAAGTCGGCCAGAGATGAGAGCAAGTCGTGAACTTACATTGCTGATAACTTTACCGGAGGAATTCACAATCGTGACAATTTCGACGGGCATTTCCTTTCCAAGTCCGGGCTGTCCTGTAGAAAGCACGAACGAGCGAGCGGGTGTGAGGAGGAGAGTGTGCGAGGGCGAGTACGGGAGAAAAGGGAAAAATCTCGCTTTTGACCGCCTTACGCAGCGTCCTTAACGATAACTCGCGGGGTGACCGTGGCCCTCCTGCTTGTAGGAGGTTGGGAGCGAGGGAATTCAAACAAGTTATGCAGCGCAGTCCACCTGTTATTCGGCGGTGAGCAGGCTAGGTACTTATCACATTTGTACTGGGCACTTATGAAGCGGCAATTCGTTTACAGAAAGAGGCTGTATCTGAGTGACTCGACGTAGGTATCTACGTCTCGAGGTGAGGAAAAGATGAGCGGATAGTTGGCGTTGTGGGTGGGTAAGGAGCCCAAACCTGGATAGGTTTAACGTCGTCTATTCGTGTGCTGTTTGACTCTCCGCTACGGTCTGATGCGCTGTTCTGGAGGCCATGCCAGCGATTGGCCCTCCCAGAAGACGAATCCAGGCGCTGTCGCATCGGTCTGGTCGTTTACAGCTGGACGAAGCAATCGGATACCGAGGTTAACTCACGTACCAACGTAGTAGACAGCATGTAACTAACAGCAGATCAAGCGTTGCCTTCTTTTGACAATTCGAGGAGCCACCATTGTACTTAGTATTGCCAAAGTCTTTTGCCTATCAACTTCGGGTACCTCTTCCGCGCGTAAGTACTTGTAAGCAGAAGTAGCTTCTTCCAGGTACGGGCAGGTGTCTGGTATATTTCATACTGTGACTCCGCCGTCGCTAGGTATTCCGTTCTCAATGTGTACCTCGTATGCGCAGTTAGGCGAGTCGGATTAGCCGGCCGAGTACTAGAGTTCATTTGTCACGACTCACTCAGGTTGTCCGGCTTCTATCTAGAGAGAGGTCTCGTTGTACTGTGCACTTCAATCCGGTTACTTCTCAGGTATATATTCGCTACCTCCAGTTGGTACCGAGTACGGAGTGCGTGTGCAGTCAAACTCATAACATACGGAATACAGCGGGGTTGGCTTCCTCATGCTAACTAATAGTCGATCCCTATGCGCAGGGTTTGAATGGAGACAAGTGGCGTCGGTGCTGGGTCGCCCAGCCTCCCCCGGGTTGGCGTTCGAACCCACGAACTGCAGCAGTCCGTCAGATTCCCAATTAGCTGTCACATGGAATATGACCAAGAACAACGCAACCGCGAACCACGCCATTGGAAGACTCAAAAGACAGGATCAGTACGTATTGTCCTATGGATTTTGTCGACTGTGTATATAGTTATGTCTCATCCAAGTCTGGCGCGAAATTATCCTGATCATCAATGATGCGCCCACGTCCATAGATTTTCACCGGTTACTGTTTGTGCTGGGAGCAGGCCGGAATTCTCCTTCGTCTGAAAGCGCGTTTTGACCAATGTGCGCGATGTTCCGGCTGGCCACTGGCATAGTCTTATGTATGTACGTCCGAAATGTCACACTTAGGTCGAATTGGTGCCCTGCCTCGCCACACCGCGTCAGGCCGGGGGAGTGCCAATGGTTGAAGAGCCGATAGTATTGTAGTTCGCTCTGATCAGTCTGACAAACAAGAACATTCGACATCGGGGGAAAGTCTTCATACTATCTAGTACGTCCGCTATGTTGATCACGACATGTGCCGGGGACCTCCGACCAAGGCGACTTTGGTTCTCGGGACCAGGTGACAGAACTCACGCCATTGAAGGAACGATGAATCAAGTAGGGAATTCAAATTATATCGAATTCTCATGTTATCTATAAGGCTTCAATCTGGGCCCAAAACTGGTGAGGACGGGTAAGGTACGATCCTGAAGAAGTCAACTAATGATGAGGCGTTTGTTTTGCAACGGACAAACAGCTTGAGGTCAGATGAGTATACGCGCGCCCACGGGAGTCATCCTTGACGCAAGTGCACATTTGACACGCCAGAGAGAGGACGCCTCAAGACTTCAGTTTGACATTGAGCCCGTGGGATGCCAGTTCTAAAAGCGATCAGAGAGGACCTGCCGCAGCAAATTGACTTCCGTGTCAGTAGGCAGTGACTCGGGGACATCTAACGGCGACCTACAGACCTTCGAAGCAGTCACCAAACGTTGCTGGTAGTCCTTGCTTCACTTACCCACGCGTCCATCTCAGCACGCGACGTATGGCGTACCTGTGATAAGAACTACTGGTACCCGTCGTCTTCCATAGCTATCCCACAAGTCCCTGTTGCTCTGCATCGCCTCCTCCCCATTCATAATATACCGACAGCATGATGAAGTGGGCGAAACCAAAAACGCATATCGACTACCGACATCGCTGGCCGACGCAGCAGACACTGGTTGAGTCGCGCGAGTCTCTAGAGACCCAAAAATCCGGACCGAGATGGAAGTTCCGCGGGTCGTGGCCACGATGGCCCAAGCGAAGGGGATGCCAGGAGCCCGGGAAGAGCACGCACCCGTACGACACAGCCATTAGCGAGCGAGGGAGTGAACCAGGCTCAGGGTCGAGGGCCATGCCCAAAGCCGCGAGTGGCGGACGAACATTCTGCAAATTCTTTACTCACGCGTCGCGTGCTTCGGTACGAGACGTATCATATCAATACCTGTGCCTACCAAACCAGCGCTGATGGATTGACACCAGCCCGCACAGGAGCCACCTCGCAATAAGGAAGAGCCCCAGCCCGAGCCGCCAAAGACGCCAATCCAGCTCCTGCGTCTCTCTAGAAAGTCACCGCCGTCCAGGTCGAAATGAGACGGCCATGAAAATCAAAAGACACCAAGCCCTACTATACATGCTAGCACAGTTATCAAGGACACCCGAGCCCGTTGCGGAGCGTCCGAAAGGGTTCTCATCCAAGTTTAGGTTTTTCGTGACGAGCATACTGCGGCGTCGGGGTCCGGTCTGGCGTCATATGGAGTCCTCCCTCGCCCGCTAGATATACTAAAGGGGATGAGTGAGTTTTCCACTGCGAATGCAGCTACTTTGTAGTCTGTAGAGACAGTCCTTCATACCCGCATCTGCCTATTGGAAGCTTCAGAGTTGCCAGCAAAGCTTAAGATACATGAATAGTCCCGGTATAAACTAGGTATAGCATGATCAGACAGAATCGTCGGGTTTCGAACGATTCTCTCACTTAAGGATAGACCCTCACGAGGCAAAGTCAGAGACGTGAACTCGCGTTAAAATTAAGAGTCGACGGGTTTGAGAATGAAAACCGACCAATTGTTCGAAGGGTAGCCGTCGACAAGTAGGTATCCAATGTCATTCTCAACCGCTCAATTGACTTAAATCCGTCAAGTCCCCTTAGCTTCCGTGTCGCATTGCGCCCGGTCGGCCTCATTGTCACCTATCTACGGCACTCCCGCACCAACCAGTGGGAAGTAGGTAGACGTGTAGCGTAAAGTACGGAAATGTCAACGTCTTGTTTAAGGCGATTGGTATTAATTCCATCCAATAGTGAAGTAGGTAGATTCTCATAGCTCACAGGTTACGGAGAGCTTAGTCCGTACAATACAGAACTCAGCAACAGGCGGCCAAATTCCAGGCCTCTCAAACCCCAACGTCGTCCATGGAAAATGCGGCAAATTAGCGACCCCTTTCAATTACTGTACTGTACAGACAACCGATTAAAAAGTATAGAGCCGCTAAAAATTGGTAAAATAGATAAAATATATTAAACCGCTATAGTTTAGCGGATTAAATTACTGTAAGTCCACTGTAAGTATTTCGTGGCGTTTTTAGTGGCTCTATACTTTTTAATCGGTTGTCTGTACTGCACAAAGAGTCGATCACGTTATGAACGGGAGAAACTCGGTGGGTTCGGGCGTATTTATTACTACCTGCCTTTTCTATCTAGTGACCTCCCTTACACAACATAACATACCAGCAGCAAGCATTGACTAGGGCATCAGACAAGATGAAGCCCCTCAAATGTCTCTCGCGACAAAACATCTCAACTGGCTCCCTACACTTAACGTAGGTAGTTTTATACTGCCCACAGGCTACAACTATTAGCACACTTTTATTCTATTTGGCGAAGGCAACACGCTAACACGCACCAGCATTGCGTAATGGACGGCATCTAGCGATACCCGCTTACCCCCCCCTTCTCGGCCTGCCGTAATGCTCGGCCACTAACCTGCTAAGGCACATCAACAAGGGTGCGAGCGCCGCCGGGTGACCGAGCAGCACGGTAGGCCAGGACGTAGGGTAAGCAACACTAAAATAGACATGCCGAATGACGCTATGCTCGACCCCTCAACCCCTCGAGTCAAAAGGGCTCCAGGTACGGCGTTAGCTTTTGAGCTTGTGGTGGCGTACGTGGTGGCGTACGTGGTTTTCTCGTAGGCAGGCGGGTAGAGAGACACCTAGATACCTGGTTAGATAACTTATTAATACGCAAGTCCCGGTCCGTTGATTTTCCCGTCTTATTTTCTATTCTGTTCTTGTCGATTCTTCAGCCCTTGGAACAAGACAAATAAGTTCGTATGTGCTTGCGTCTTTTCCCTTTTGCTTTATCGAGGATATAACAAAGACTGATCTTGTCGAACTGCTCAAGTAATCTGAACAGTCCCCCGTGTCTAACTCCGTGCTTTATCCCCGCGCCCCCGCGTTCACATCAACATGGCCTCCAACCCGCCCGGAAAATGCTGCACCGTCGGCGTCAAGCACGAGTAAGTCGACGATAACTTGGATCCCATCGTAGGAGCTCTCAGGCCGTGGCCCGTGAGAATAGAACGGTTATATAGAATGTCTGCTTGCTGATCTGACTATTCCGCGACAGTGGCGAGTCAACTGGTGCCGACATCAAGGTCGGCAAGCATGCGGCCTACCTAGCAACCCCCGACCCTGCCAAGGCACACAAGGACGCCGCAATTCTCTATGTTCCTGATGTCTTCGGCATCTGGCAGAACAGTAAACTCATGGCCGATCAATTCGCCGCCAACGGCTATCTGACCCTCATCGTCGACCTCTTCAACGGGGACCCCGCCCCCCTGAACCCTCCTGAGGGTTTCCAAATCTTCTCCTGGCTCGAGAAGGGTACGAACGGCGACAACCCGCATACTAAAGAGCAAGTTGACCCCATCGTCGTCGAATCTATCAAGTGGCTCCAGACCGAGAAGGGCATTAAGAAATTGGGCGCTGTTGGTTACTGCTTCGGTGCCAAGGTATGTGAACTAGCGTAAAACTAAGATAATGTTCTCACCGTTAACCTCAACAGTACGTCGCGCGCCACTTCCAAGATGGCATCAACGTCGGCTTCATGGCTCACCCTTCTTTCGTTGACGAGGACGAGTTCCGTGGCTTCAAGGGGCCGATCTCTATCGCTGCCGCCGAGACAGACACCATTTTCCCGGCCGACAAGCGCCACCGCTCTGAGGAGATTCTGAAGGAGGGTGGCCAACCTTACCAAATCAACCTATACTCTGGTGTTGTTCATGGTTTTGCTGTTCGCGGCGATATGAGCAAGAAGGACCAGAAATACGCCAAGGAGCAGGCCTTCATCCAGGCTGTCCAATGGTTTGACCACTTCCTCTTATGAATGGGCGAGACTACCGCCTTGGGCAAGTTGTGAGGTCAGGCTCCTTTCACACCGGGCATGACGCATAGGGAATATGGGAAAAGACCGATGTTAATTATGTAAATGATAATGCCAGGAGCAATGATGATGAAGTAGTACCAATTGCGTGCTGGCTGTGACCGTAATCCAGTTGCTTTCTTTCAAGAATCGAACGAAAAGTGGTATTTTCGCGGTACTTATTGCTGGTCGCTCTTTTTGGTCTGGGCCGCCAGTAGCTGACTTTGTAGTCCTCTTTTCCCTACTTGATTAGCCTTTTCGAGCTCCTGCTCCTCCTCCCGCAGGGCGGCCTTGCCAAGGTCCAGCTGCCGCTTTTGTTTGCGCTTCTCTTCGGCTACAATGCGCTCCCGCTCGGCCAGCGCCTTTTCCCTTTTGCGGCGCTCTTCTCTCGCCTTCTTAGCCACCTCGTCATCATTTGCTTCATCTGCCTCTGGTGGGGAGCTTAGGGTCTGTATATAGGTGGCTAACATGGGATCGCGAACTTTTGGGTCGAGGCTTATGTAGCGCACATCTGCAAGCAACTGACTAGGAAGGTTCTCGAGAAGCGTTTGGTTGTTGAGGGCACGGGGTGGTATGTCTTTTAGCAAGGTTGTCAAGTCTTTCTTGAGAATGTCCTGCGGAAGCTTCAACCTATTGATGTACTGGCGGTACCACTTTTCCCTGTCTTGATCGCTCAACGATGTATCGCGCATCGGGCCCTCCTTTTTATATTTTCTTCGAAACTCGGGCCAGTATAACTTCGGCGTCGCCTTTTGTTGAAGAAAGGCCATGTAGGGTATCCTCGGATCCTTCTTCTCTTCCTTTTCACGTTGTTCTTTGAGTATTTGAATACGCTCCCTGCTCCAATCCTCCCACGTCTCTTTTCGTGCCTTCATCGTGCTAAGGACCGTGTACCGGGAATCGTTGAAAATACGAGCATCCTCAATGAGTTTGTCCCACGGCGAGTAGGGATTGATACCAAAGTCATTAAGGAGGTCCCTGAATAGCTCCTTGGCATCTGCCTCAGAGAACGGGATGCCTTCGGCGCCTTCAGGCCAATTGTCTGGGTTGCCGTCATCATATTCCCCAGGGTCTAATCCATACTCCTCACCCATAGCGTGTAATTGGTAGGCGATGTCATCTTCATTGAATTCGACGGGTCTGTCATCGTCAGGCTCTTCGGTTCGTTGGCGCTTGGACGGCCGTAAGTTATTATCGTCAGTGACATGGTCTCCTTCGGCCTCTTCCTCGTCATCCGTGACCTCGACCTCTTCCTCGTCGGACCCAATATCAACCTGCTTGTTTGGATCGTCTCCTTGTTCAACTTCCGGTTCGGGACCACTCGCATCAATAGGTATACTCTTATCCTCTGCATTGGTATTGCCGACCTTCTCGTTGATCCCCTTAATATCCAGTTCAAGCACACCTTTCATAATCTTTTCGGGGATGCGCCAGTAGCTTGCATTCTTGATAGGGTGGTAGACAAAACGACGTCCGTACTTCGTGTATACCAGAATCCAGGGCTCGCAGCCTGGTATGGCGACCTTGGACTTGGGCTTATCGACAGGTTGAGGTCGTGGCCGATCCCTTCTATCGTTGGACCCATGATGCGACCCTCTTCCCCGTCGGCCGGGGGCTTGCTGGTTGCGTTGCCGTGCGGGATCGTACTGGGCTAGGAAGGCGTTTGCGACGGCAGGATCGGAGAGTTGAGGAACAGCGGAGTATTGGAAGAAACTCGCGTACGGATCTGGAAGTGATGGCGCGGGCGGTGCAGGTAGTGCGGCCGAAACGTCGGTTCTGGAGTGTTCGCGGGCCGTGGTCGTATCGCCATAGTGCCCGGTAGAAAAGCCAGGGGGCAAGGCCGGTGGCGGCGCGAAGTTGGCGGATGGCTTGTACGTGGATTTCACCATCTTGTCGGGAAGAAGCCCGGCGAATATATTGTGTTGGGAGACTTCGTATGGGAGACTTCGTATGGGCGCGCGTCTCAGGGTCCAGGGACGGAACTTGTTACTAAAACCATACAAACAAGTATGATGACGCCTAGGGGTATTAACAGTCGTCCCGACCTTGTTGTTTCGTTGATCGACGGCCACTGGGTACGGAGGACATTTGCTTGTAGAGTGATGTACGGACCAAAGTGATCGGGGTATTCGTGAGAATGTATGGACGTACCGCGCGGTGGTTCGATATCATGATGGATTTGGCTGGCGCCGGTGGGCCACAAGCGGGTCGAGAACCGGTATCTCACCAATGAAATCACGCTGAGTGCTTGCTATGTAGGTATCTACCTAGGTAGGCACCTATCCCAGGTCTGGGAAGTAATGCGCTGCCTGTAGTAGAGTTATAGTGGGATTATAGTGAGACTCAGCGGCCTTGGCAGCGCATTAATTATTGGATCGCTCCTTCGTACATATCTACAGGCAGTAGTTACGGATATATACATAGATATTTTCACAGGTAGGCAACTAACCAGGTTAAGTACTTATCTAGTGTAGTCATAGGTACCTAGGTACAGGATAGTCAAGTCACTTCTGTCAAAGAATCAATTCGCAAGCAACAACGCGTTGAGCCCATCCTTTGTTTTGTCGTCTTTGCAGTATCTAGATCAAGCTCCTGTCCTTCGTTTAGAACGGCTTGAGGGCGCCATAAGTTTGGGCTTCCCCTCCTACCATCTCGTAGAGTTCGAAGTTGGTGTCTTCATACAACATGGTAAGAGGTTCAGGGTAAATTACTATCTAGCAAAATGGAAGGTATACGAGCGGAATCACTATTCAATTTCTCGACTGCCTGTGATCACAGTGTGATGGGAAGACATGCTTATATAGATGATAAGATGGTATGTACTCCCATACAGAGCATGCGATGCCTCCCTGACCTACTATGCTCCGACTGGTGGACAGTCGGCTGGTGATGCGTACCTAACATCGCTCTTGGTTTTGAGTAAGTGTATCAAATGAATAACCTAAGCTCTATCTTGATGAAAGGCGGTTACCACTTTCGGCGGACTTTCTGACTATCAAAGACCTCACGGTAGGCAATAGGTGATAGGCAGTTGTCTCGAGTGTGATACGGACGGTAGGACGTCGATTCTTCCGCAGGGAAACGGCGCCGTGGCTTCCACTTAGCAACTTTCGCGTTTCTCAACCCAACACAGAACATTTTTCTCTGTAAACTAGGGCGTGGATTCAGAGGCGAGGTGTCCGCACTTCGACTCGACGACGGAAAATACTTGGGTAGATGGTATCGTGCGACGCTTGGTGTTTTCGATAGGTACACCTATGTATGGAGTTTCCAGTTTTAGCAGACTTTATTTCTCAATCTCCCTTAAAGGGTCTCCGAGGCAAGCCCATCAAGAATGTACCTAGGGAAACGTGACTACTTAGTCTACCCACCAACGTTGTGGCCTTTAACGAGTCTACAACAAAGAATTGGTTCCCTTCTGGGCTTCCATATTCGTAAGGATACGCCTGGCAACTATAATTCACTACTCGTTTCCCTAACATGATGTGAATTTGACAGGGGCAAGTTCCATAATATACACACGCCTCTGATAGAAATCGATGGATTGCAACTCCAACTGGGCCCCCTAACTGAGATGTTAGGGAAACTTGTATAGACCACGTTTGTGTTGGACGTTTAGGCATCCACAACATTGTTGGATCGAGGTTTCACATTTTCGCCTGGTGCTCGTGTGCGGAGAGCACGATGGATATAGTTGCCTCTACACTTTGTAGAAGCAGAAGGCGACGTAAAAGTTGGCCACCTCCATCTCTGCAGGAGAAACTTGCAGTGGGCCTCTGCCTCTTCCTCGAACGCCCATGCGTTCACTTAGAGGGCCTAAAATCTCGTCATCCTTCTCCGATTCCCAGATGTCCTTAAAACTCTGATGATATTGCATCTCTAGGTTGTAATCCTCGGCAATTGCTCGAAACGCTTCCCAAGGTACCACATACTCGGGGACCTCCTCGACGGCCTCGGAGAGGAAAAAGCTGTATTTCCAGCCAAATGGCGGACGGAAGATGCCATCTTCAGGAGTCTTGCCTGGGAATCGTACCCGATATAGGTCGTTGCCCCATTCAGCCGTCTCCTCCGCTTCACCTTCTTCCTTGTCACCTGACGTTTGTTCGCCTTCCTCAACTGAACCTCCATCCATCTTGGAGATACGTTCGTTAAACTTGATGACTCTGTCGCTAATGACATCCGAGTTGGGTATGCAACCTATGAACCGCCCGCCCTTTTTGAGCGCGCTGGATACGTTTTGTAGCATCATCCGAGCCTTTTCTTCACTCTCAAAAGCATAATGCATGCAAAACATCATGCTGACGATATCAAAGCCACTGCGCCCCATGGGCGAAGGGTCAAATCCAACCTGGCGTACGATATCAACATCACCGATGGAACTCCCATAGCAGTCTTTGACAAGGAAACGGGCATCGAACAGGTGCTGTTGACGGCCGCCCCTGTGGCCACCTCTGTGACCGCCTCTCCCACCCCGTCCGCCTCTGCCACTTTGGCTACCCATACTCCGGTACCGGTCCTTCGCCTGATCGATGGAAACATCGGCAGGGTCTAGGCCAACATAGAGCTGCACCCTCTGTGGCGCCTGCTGCCACTTCCCTAGGTCACCACCCTTTCCGCAGCCAATGTCAAGAACTATAAGTTCATGTCCCTGTGCACCTGCCATATCGCGGCCTTGCTGCTGAGCGCCGGGTGTGTGGTCCTCATCGGGTGAAAATTTCTGGATGAGCGTGCTCTTGACCCAGTTGTTAAAGACGCGCAAACCCCTGATTGAACTCCCCGTCTTCCGCCAGTCACGGCCCCGTTCTGGCACGGCATTGTAGTGTTCACGTACTATATCGTTGATACCTCTCGGTCCCGGGCCAGCAGCAGTAGTGGCTTGTGCTAACTCTCGTTCACGCTGTTCCTGTCGCTGACGGATAGCCGCGGCTTCGTTATTTGATATGCGCGCTCGCTGGCCTGGGCGCTTGAGCTTCCGTGGTGCGTCGGAAGGTGATGTAGAACGTTGGCGTTTCTTCGCAGGTTCTAATTTCTTTGCGTCGAAGGGTTGCGGAAGTTCGTCGATGGAAGGGAGGTGGGCTTCATTATCTTCACGACGGCTGGAACTCGCATCTCCCGAGGACGATTCATTATGTCTGCGCTTCTTGGATAACTCATGCCTCTTCGCGCCGGACGGCACGTCTTCCGTGTCCTTGTCGCCTGGCATTGTGCAAGACGCGTAATGGGTCGAAAAGGGTCAAAAAGTCTTGCGCCAATTTGAGTGCGATTGGTCGATCAAGGTTGAATTATAACGTTTAAAGGCGAGCAGTTCGGTCTAACGGTTGCGTTGTCGATTTTCCCGAGGGAGGGAGACTTCCGCGTATGTCATGTGAAAAGGGCGGGCGGTAAAGGTAAAGTGATGAACGTTGAATTCTTTGGGGCAGTCCCAGGAAGTGTACCGTTTGCCCGAGTTGGTACCTTGCAGGTACGGCAAGTACCGATGGCATTTATGGGTGCAGTGGGTAGGTGCGCTGGATAAAAGATGACTAACCAATTCCGCTATAACAATAGTACACTATGCTACCTATCCAGCCTAGTTATGTAATTAAGAGCCGTAGCCCTTACACTACCAGGCAGGTACGAGGTAGCTCCTTAGTGCATGGCTGGACAGGCCGTACCTGCCCCACTAATGCCTATTGACCTTACACATTACGTCCGCCCTGACGCCTGCCGCAGCTAACTTATAATACATTCTTCATCGTGTGCCAGAACCTTTGCGAACCATCCTGTTTACAACCTTTCCTCGGCCATACATCTGACCCAACCATATCAAATCGCGCTCGGCAACAATCTTCTATTCTCCTCGGGAGTTGTCTATAGTTTACCCTCTCCGCTGTACGCTCTGTTGGACTTGAAAGATGGGTGCCGATCCACAGTACGTCAAGTGGCCACTGCTGCCACTATCGCAACATGTCTTCACCCTCACAAACTCTTATGCTGCCCGGCCCGCCCAGGAAGCTGCCGTCAAGAGTCTACAGGATGCTATCAGCGAACACAAGATGGCGCCTCTCTACAGATACCTCGCTCATCCGACTGACGGGATCTTGAATCCCACTGGAGAGACCACATCTACCGCAGCCACACATCAGAAGCCACCCGGCCGGAAACCCAGTGCTGCTGCTGGCATGGTCGTGGCAGGCAGCGGCCCTGCTTCGGGCGTGAAGCTACCATGGGATGAGAAGGTTTACCAGACGCTCAAGGCCGACAATGATAAGGAATTGGACGACATTCAGAAGGAGGAAGACGAGGCCGTGGAGAAGGCTGGTGATACCGAGATAATGGCCGCGAGGGGGAAGCGCGCTGAGTTCTTCGCCAAGATCGGAGACAAGGTACGCTGGCTTTTCTCTAATCTGTCCGCACACTGACTTATGTATATTCGTACAGGACAAGGCTATATCAGCTTACGAGGATGTCCTCGAAAAGAACGGCATCCTGGGAACCAAGATCGATATTGTGCTTGCCGTCATTCGAATGGGCCTCTTCTACGGCGATCGTGCTCTAGTCAAGAAATACGTCACAAAAGCGAAGACGCTTGTTGAGAGCGGTGGTGATTGGGATCGCCGCAACCGCTTGAAGGCCTATGAGGGCCTCCACCTCTTAACTGTCCGGTCCTATAATATTGCCGCTCCCCTCCTCCTCGACTCCCTCTCGACCTTCACTAGCTACGAACTTTGCACCTACTCAAACCTCGTCGTTTATTCCGTTCTCGCCGGCTCTGTATCTCTGAAGCGAGTTGATTTCAAGAGCAAGGTAGTCGACGCACCTGAGATCAAGGCTATTTTAGGAGCAGACGGAGATGATAAGCTGCTGGCATTGTCCGGTGCCATATCTGCAGGTCCCGGAGCCGAGGATGCCGAGATGCGGGATGTTAAGGCCACCGCCACACCTCATGCCGCGACCAAAACCACGACTGCGGTCAATTTGACTACTTTGGGTACAGGCGTTGATCAACCGGAAAGCGAAATGGCCGTCGACTTTTCTTCCCTTGCCCAACTCGTCAACAGTTTGTACAACGGGCATTACAAGCTGTTCTTCCAGGCCCTTGCTTTTGTCGAGGAGGCATTCCTAACGCAAGATCGGTATTTGTTCGAGCACAGAGGATGGTTCATCCGAGAGATGCGGTTGCGCGCATATCAGCAGCTCCTACAGAGTTATCGCGTAGTGGGACTCGAGAGCATGGCCAACGACTTTGGTGTCACAGTAGACTTTTTAGATCGGTATGTTAACGCCTCTCAACTTCGAGCTCCCAATGACTGACTGTACGCCTTAACAAGTGATCTGGCCAAGTTCATCGCAGGTGGGCGCATCCCTTGCACCATTGACCGTGTTACGGGCAAGGGTGTGATCGAGACCAATCGACCGGATGATAAGAATAAGCAATATCAGGACGTCGTCAAACAGGGCGATCAGCTCATCACGAAGCTCCAGAAATACGGTCAGGCTGTACGACTACGCGGAAGCGAGCGAGCATAAGCAGGTAGGGTAGACAGGTATATAAAAAGGTTCTTTACAAGCTCAATTGGTGATAGATAACATCTGCTACTAATACCTTACCTACATGATCCGGACAATTGGGGAGTATGCATCCTAATGGGACATGCGAAGACACACTACCTACAATAATACCTTCTCGAGCCTGTCTCCTGCGAAATTAAATACTCGGCTCACCAACATCTCGATGGCGTGTATGGGCTTATTTATGCCTTAGGACTTCATTTTGTTTTGTTTTTTTGTAAAAAGCCGTGTTCTATTCCCCTCCCAGTCTTCCATAAAAATACACAGGGTCCTATAAGTCCCCTTTACTCTCTCCATGACAAACGCCGCGGCGTTTCGTCCTAACTAGTCTCATCTAACTATACATCTATATGCAATTCCGGCCAAAAACGTCTCGCAGTAGAAAAAAAAAGGGGGAAGAGAAGAGCAAAAAACAAACATACAGATAGAACGAAAAAACAAAACCCGTACGCCCGACGCATTTATTGTTTTCATCGCCAGAGTGGAGTCGGCTCTAATAGTGTATGTCTCGTTAGGTAAGGTTATTTGTTTTTCGCTATGCTATGAACACGATTTCGAGACCGTCCTGATTCCCCTACGGTCTGGTAAAGGGGAAACGATTTTAAGGGGGGGGAGAGAGAGAACAATCGTGAACAAGAACACCGCGAAGTCATTATGCATCAGAGATGGGTGATTGATTGTCTTCCTTTTTAAGGTGAACTGTTATCCCTGACAAAAGCACATTGCAATCATCGATACTTGTCCATGAACTCTTTGTGGAATTTCTTGATGGAACCGACCCATTCGGTGCCAGGGGCGAGGAATGTGGTGCGGAGGTGCAGGGTGCCCTCCTTCTGGCCGAAGCCGCTGCCAGGTACGACGCAAACGCCGGTGGCCTCGAGCAGACGCATGCAGTAGAATTCGTCGGGGGTGCGGCCCTCGGCGCGGGCGGCGTCGACAGCCTTGGCGGGGACGTGGATAGTCGGGAACAGGTACATACTGCCCTGGGGTTCGCCGCACTCAACGCCCTCCATCTCTCGGAAGGCTTCGTAGAGCGCGGTGGCACGCTGCTGGAGGCCCTTGAAAATGCCGTTATACTCCTGTTCGTAGAGCGGATAGGATGGGTCGCCGGGCTGGGGCGGGTTGACCATCAACTCCACGAGGCATTGCCCAATGACGGGCGCGCAGAGCGTGATGGATACGAACTTGTAGATCTGCTCCTCCACCTCCTTGTCGAAGCCGATGAGGTCGAAGTATCCGCCGCGGTGACCGCATTCACCAACCATACCCTTCGAGATGGAGTGCAGAGAGGCTAGCTCGACGCTACCGTATTTGTCGGGATTCTCCTTCTGCAACGTCAGAAGGACCTGTCGGAAGCTGTGGAACTTGCCAACGAAGACATTGGTCTGGTAGACTTCATCGGCCAGAACGACGAGTTTCTCCTCGGCAGCGAACTGCAAGACAGATCTGATGTCCGATTCGGGCAGGGAAGCACCAGTTGGATTGCCGGGGTTAATGATGACGATAGCACGGACATCGGTTCCGTTGCTCTTGGCCTTGGTGTAGGCCTCCTTGATGGTCTCGAGTGATGTGCCCCACTTGGCAGCTTCGTCGAGGTAGTAGGGGACACATGTTGCGTTCAGGAGAGATAACGAGGCGGTATACAGGGGGTATTGGGGGATAGGGACGAGGATGCCCGATGAAGGCGCAGCGCAGATGATGTGAAGTAAGGTATTTACTCCAGATGAGGCACCACCGGACAGGTAGATGTGCGCCGGGTTAGCAGGGAATCCATCACGCTCTGTGATGATTGATTAGTCTCCGGCATGCTTTCCGGGAACGCTCAGGCTATAGGGGCTGAACACGTACTCTCGAGGAACCTAGCAACACTTTCCTTGATGGCTGGAACACCCGCGCTCGCGCTGTAGGCACCAACACCGCCGACGTGCTTCAACAGGTGCTTTGCGCGCTCTATTACATCAGGTTTGTATCCCAACCCATTCAGCAGGACGTCCTCCTTCTCTAGCAGCTGGGGGTACTCGAGAATGCTAAGGACCTGGCGGAAGAAGGTAATGGGCTTCTGGTCGAGCTGCTGGGGATTGCCAATGTTGGCGCTGATGACCTCGGAGAAGGGCAAGCTGGTGTCGCCCTTCCGAAGTCTTGCACGGTATTCCTCGGACTTGACGGCTAACTCACCACGCACGGCGTATTTAGCCTCGACCACGTGGGGATTGATGTTGCTGATGTTGAGTCTCGGCATGCTGGCGGTATGAACTTGTCGATTGGCAATGGGAGACGTTCGCGATGGCGGGCTGGTGGCTACGGGAACTGGTTGGGTCGGTTAGAGCTAGAAGGGAGCCAGGGGGAGGGGCGGCGCAAGGAAAGAGCAGCACGACGACTTCATGGGATGAACGGAAAGAGAGAGAGAGAGAGAGAAATAGAAAATCAATCGTGGGAAGCGGGAAGCGGGGCTTATATCTATACGTGATACACGAGGCGACGATGTAGGAATCTGGTGCGAGGTGGGGGGGGAACAATTGTCTATTCGGTAGGCTGGCTTATTATTTCCGTCTGTCACGGACTGTCTGGCTGACTGACTGGCTGACTGGCTGACTGGCAGCCCAAATACCTTGCTTTCATCCTGACAGCGCGGCGCCAAGTCTCTTATTGAATCGCCAGATCGTCGCGCGGTAGGGGTCTGCCATTGTCAAGCTCACGCTGCGTGGTGCCATGCCAGACGGATGTGAGGCGCGGGGTGGGATCATTTCACCCGAACCCGGCGATGCAGCAGAGCCGGAACGGTGATTAGCCGGGGCAGCCCCAATCCCAGATCTCCAATGGCGGCGCGGAGTGGGAATAGAACCCATGTGGCTAATCATGGGGGTGGACTTTTGTAGGTTGTCTGCCTACATCGGTCCAGGAGGTACGAAGAGGTACGAGGTACCCAGCCTGGGCTGGGAGGTCCGGTCGGGGGAGTGCATGCAAATCAGACAAAAACAATAACGAAAAGCAAATACCTGACGGCCGATATCTCCAGCTCGAAGACAATCGCGTTGTGGTTGGGCTTGGTAATATCGCAAGCTGTCTTACTCTCTTGGCCGGGCCCAGTATTGGCGAGGACTTCGCTGCTGCTGCCGCTGCCGCCGTTGCTGCCGTCATCAAAGGCGAATTCACCGCGACTCGGTCCGTGTACAAGCGTTACCTGCCGGCGTTCTTTCGCCTGGTCTGGGGAAATGCAGCAGCGATGCAATTGAAAGGAAAATAGACTTTGGGCTCGGGCTAAGGTCCTGGTACCGGTGATTACTCGAGAAAGTTGCTATGTCTTGTCGTCAGCTCCGGTTCGCGGCGAGCGAATATTTCTTCATCGGAGTCTTATCGGAGCCGCCGTACAAGCCGGCCCGTTTCGGTCCGGTGGCATTTCTATGGTCTGCATCGGCCCGCGACAGCCGGTTCGGTTCTACGTACACAGACTGTCCTACGGAATATATTGAGCTGGCGGGCTTAACTATATCGCGTACATAGTACGAAGTACCTGTCGCCAAAGCCGCCTGTAGGCATAGGTGGACATTATTTAGGTACTTAGCTCCAAATGCGAAGGAAAATCGAATGCCCACTACCCACGTAATGCCTTTACCCTGCTGTTCGGCCATCCAGGGGTTCCACTCGCCTACGGTCACTCCTCGATGTGTTTGGGTAGGTTAGGTGGCTGAGCACTACTTACGGAGGACCCAACATCGATAGCGTAAGGCAAAGGCGTTGGGTACCTTAGGTGTCTACCTACCGTGCAGTGTACCTAGGTTGAAGATCTGTAGAATAAACAAGCTTTCAGATTGCCGGTAACCGAGAATCCCGCGAGGATCACGATAGGTGATGGAACAAATTTGCTGTGAAGTGTATCGAGATGAGAGCAATTGGATGCGGGACAACACGGACAGAGTATATAACGGCTACTTGGAGCGTCCGAATAAACATATCTCTTAATCGGCAGACTGGTCGTTGTCATAGATCCTATATCTATACACGGTACCTACCCCTAGATAGATGGCTGGAGGTTGAGTGGCATGTGCTGTCACGGGTTGTTAGAAAACGTCAACGTAAGAGCTACCTGCCTTAGTTGCCATGCTGTCAGGAGGAAAGACGGTCGCCTCCCCGAAACGCCATCGTGGGTACATGATGAAGGCCTACCTAAGGTACTCCAAAGCAGTATGCGGGTATACCGACGCATTTTATCCGTGGTACAGTAATCCGTAACCTGCCGACCCAAGCACCCGGAGGGTCGTTTGTCTTATTGTTGGTAACGACAGGTTGCCTTTATCGATAATGGATGAATACAAATAAATCAATGCATGACATATCTCTGTCTACTGCAGGGTCCTCAGGGTGTCGAGCTCTGCGGATACATGCGGGCAGCGGATTGCAGACTAACGCTGGGGCTGGGGGGAAGGAGAAAAGATTTGAAATAACTTACTAACAACTTAGAGGTTGTATGAGTTGTACGGATGGGCATTGCGCAGAACAGCCGACTTTCGTTACGCGGCCTCTCATTCTATAGCATCACAACATGTTTACCAACCCCGCTAGGTAGTCTGTCAACGCTGGCTGGCCGCCAACGATGCTCGACCTTACTCCGTACCCGGTGGAGTTTAGCGAAGGTCCCGCGAGAACTAGGCAGTTAGTGGCACTAAATGAGAAAAGCAGGGTGGAATTCCACATCATAAACAGGTACCGATCGTCAATATGCTGTAGGTACAGACTACAGACCGGGTATCTCCAGTGCCTACATGTATCTAGGGCAGAGACGAGAGCCGGTGCTGTGATTGTCAGGCAGAAGTCCGGAACTACAATATGCTCTATTAGTTACCTCAGGTAGGCAGGTAACGCCGTTACTCGTCATTACTCGGCCACCCAGCCTATTCAAACATATCGGCAGGTGGTTGATTGGCTGGTTATGTGGCCGAGGGGCCCGCTAATGGCCGA
This sequence comes from Xylaria intraflava, assembly GCA_022385655.1. Classification (NCBI taxonomy): domain Eukaryota; kingdom Fungi; phylum Ascomycota; class Sordariomycetes; order Xylariales; family Xylariaceae; genus Xylaria; species Xylaria intraflava. Next base: position 83,041 of record MU279827.1, on the reverse strand, counting down.
ACTCTACGGTTGGCCGACCACCAGGTATCTTCAGTACCTATCTAGGGTGCTTCCTCCTACGGAGGGAAGAAACCACCTTTGAGGTACACCGCAATGAAAGACAATTGAGCTACTGATCCAGGTAGGTCCACCAGGAAGCCCTCGGACCCGGTAGCTTCACTAACATTCACATGTTTATGAGAACGTACAAGTTAGTGATGCCCTAACTAGACAGGTTGCAACATTCTCCTCAGCCGGCAACGCTACAGTTACAAATGATTCACTCACGGAACTTTGTCCGTCTCTCTTTTCGATTCTGCTGTCTCCCCTCCCTGCTTTTTGCCTGGTCATAAGCTCGTGTCAGTTACCCAATCTGTATTGTTACCATGTCACCATGTTGATATGTATGTGGGTATCTTGGAAGCATTGCGTAATTCGTCATTGTTGGTCACATCTATGATGGTTTAGGTTACCGCTTACATTACCGAGATGGTAACGATCGAGTCGACTGACCCTGAGGAGGAGGGGGTAGCTTTCTGTTTACGCGGTATTGCTCAGGAGAGCTTACATGGAGCATACCGTTGCAGAAGACATGGAGCAAAGACACGACATAGGTAGCTATGGTGACAACCACGATGACAACGCACCCCCTGAGAGTTGATGTTACCGGTATGCACTCACCCCTGTAGTTTTCCCGCAGCATATTTGCACAGCATTTAGGGTAGGTATTCTTGATCGTACAGTACGGCAGCTGTGAGTCGTGGTGGAGTCGAGGCGTTGGTTGTCGGTGGCTGGTACTGGTTGTACTGGTGCTGCTGCTTGTTTTCTCTCTTCTCTTCCCTTCCCCGTCTCCCAGTCTCTCGCTCCCTGCATCTACGTACTTCTTACATGCCTACTTCTAGGTAGATGCCCAGAGGGACACGTTAAGTCGTTCACTTGAGGAGTGGTGTCTTCGCGTCCCATTCATCATTCTAGCCATTGTTGCTATCGCTGTTGTCATTGCCTCTTGTCTTCTGTTCCGGGTATACCCAGATCACGCCTGCTTGCCATATCATACCGTCCCGTACCGTCCCGTGCCATCCCGACCAGACCGTAGCTGGCTGCCCATCTGCCTGCCTTAACCGCTCTGGACTACCTACAGCATAAGGTAGGTAGGTATATGATACCTAACTGAGTATAGGATAGGTACTCTGCTATCTTACCTACCTGGGAAGCCGTCCCGGGTGCTCGTGGCCGCTGTGCTATACATCGTGGACGCTATACACGCACATCGAAGTCGAACCCCAGAATCCATACCAGATATCGTCTTCGCAACCCAACTCACGCCCCTTTGTTCATAGAGTCACGTTGTGGGTCGTCGGTCGGAACCAGGGACGATTACTCTTACTAAGCATCCCAAGCGGGCAGTCTCGGTGGGAGGTCCCGATGTGAGGCTCACCTGCCGTTCAGAGGGATTGGCATAGCTTCCTACGCTAGGACAGTACAGTACGTATTAAGGTTTCCGCTTCCCCACCTGTCACGGGCTGCCGACTCTCGAAGCAGGCGCTGCTGGAGACTGCCAGGCCGCACCTGCCCACTGTAGGTACCTCTACGGGCGCTCCTGCTAACGTGCCGTATTTTCACTTACTTTACTAAGACTGGCTTCGAGCTGTTCCCTTTTTATAACGACCGCATTTCCCGTCAATCTCTTTTTCCACCAACCGTCTTCTGCTTCTCTTCTCTTTTATTTTTTGGCTCGCTCTCTGTCTATTTTATCTACATCTTCTATTCCGCCGGCCCCGCCACGCTTTATACTTTGCTGTGACTATCATTTTGCTCCCAATCGTCTCAACTCTGATGCCACGTTTTTTGCTGTCCGAGAGCTGAACCAACAATAGAGAGAGAGCAGGGAAGAGGGGTTTTGGCTCTACTTTCGCACTTCTGGCACAGCGACCACTTCTGCTAGAGTCCGCCTACTGCTGCGCTGCGCCGCGCTTTGTTGTAGCACTGTTGTCGCTGCCGGTGGCTTACGCAGGCGGTTGGCCTGTCTTCGTCCGTCTTGAGAGCAACTAAAGCGGGCAACCAAAGCAAGCAAGAAATGCTCCCCCAGCCATCATCCGCCAGCCAGGTTACTAGTAGTATTGCGTCTCCATCGACCGTTGCCGCCTCTACCGCGACCCTTGCTCCTGTCCCGGCCTCGATCACCGCTGTTGGCGCTGCTGGTGCTGCTGGCGCTCCTGTTCCGCTCGCTCACACCACCACGCCAACTGCTGCGCCTACAGCTCTTACAGGGGCCATCACATCCAAACGACCGGCTGCGTCTGATCTGCAGCAGATTGCCGGCGCAAGCGCCACGCCGTCTAAACGGCAAGCTACTAGTTTTGGTCCTCGTTCTGCTCATTACGGTGTGCGATCCACCCCGGTTCCAGGCAATCTCACTCGCATTGAGCCGCCTGCAGCATCGCACTCCCAGTTGCTCTCGGGGCCATCACCGACAATGATGCCCGTGCCCCCCATTATCACTGAGGACCAGCTGCATGGCCGAACCCCCGAGCAATTGATTGCGACCATCCTTCAGCTCCAGAACCAGCACCAACAGTTTGTCGCGCAAATCAACGTCCAATACGAGCATATCAACAAGCAACTGGATGATCTGAGGGGCAGTCTGATTGCGTCCCATCAAGCTGCGGCATCGGTTCGTCTATCACTTTCCCAGATTTAAGTACTGTGGCTGACTGTAGGCTGTTCTGCTAGGCCCTGACTTCCCGAGACCAGCCCATGCGATCCGCCATACCTGCGCCTCTAGCACTTCCTCAACAGACTGCCGTCCCACCCCCACCGCGCCCGCCAACGCGGACGCCAACACGCACCGCTTCGCGCGACCCGCGCGTACCACCCACCTCGCCCAGCCGTCACCTTGTCCCCAGAGCGTCCGTCTCCACGTCAACACCGAGTACTGCCGTCCCCCCGCAATATGACTACCGAACCTTATCCACAGTAGAGGAGGTTTGGAAAGAGTATCGTGAAGGCATGGATGGCCAGCCAGCTATTGAGCAATTGGATGCCACGTGGGGCTCGAGATGGAGGCCGGAGCCTCGTGGTCGAACGTGGTACTCGAGGCGAAAGGTGATATGGGACAAGATAAGGGAATTCACGGCTGAGGGCATGGACGAAGATGCTGCCGTACAGGAAGTCGAAAAACTTCGCGATGGTGGGACTATTAACAAACTCATACGGATGTTACAAGATGAACGGAAGGAAAAAGGCCTGGGCGATGACAGCACGCTAGCCTAGGAGCAAATTTTGGTTGCATACGTTTATGACTGGCGTTAATGGAGAGAGAGGGGCAGCATTGATACCACGCATCATAGGGTTGATTTGGAATAGGTCGGTCTTGGATTACGAGCATACCTCTGGCTTGTTTTACACGTGTGAGGCGTCGTCACTGCGATATGAACCTGCAGGTTTTTTCTCTACATGGTGCGGGTGACGGGCTCGGCGCCACTCCGCATTTCAGTCGGATCGGGACGGAATCAACAAAAATACTGGGCCTGGAGCCCTTGCTAATCCGTTCCAAAGTTTGGTGAAACTACTGGTTATCTTCACAATTTGTCATTGAAACTATAGGATACGATATGCCTTGCACGCCAGTAGACGCAAAATCTATATCATGCCGTATGATTTAGCGAGGACTATATATATCACTCCGACAATGAGAAAAATATTTTGGTGATGTGCTGCCGGTTGCTGATACTATCTGTCTATCTATTGTTGTTATGTCGGTGGGGACTGACGCTCTCCGGCCAACCCGGCGTCATGTCGGCTTCCTCGGGAATCAGGTCTTCACGTGCAGAGTACCCTTAAGCAGTTACATGGTAACTGCTATTGCCTTGCAGATGGTATTTGGCGCGATTATTTACTCTGTGGTTCGACTTTTCGTGTCTCTTGTTTTCCCATATGGGCGGTGAATTAGGAGTTTAAAGGGCTTGGGGCTGTCGGCATGATCCTACCTATCTTGTGTGGGCCATTCCTAACATTGTAATTCTTAAGTTTGCGAAGTTCACGGGCTGTCACTGTGCCGCTGGGAGAACAGAGTGCTATTGGTGTTGATAGGCAGCCGGCGGGTCTCGTCTGATTGAGACTGTAATCACATCTTCTCTTGACGCAGAACTAGTCATCGGGACTGTTTTGTTGACGTGGTTCGTTTCTATGACGCTCTCTGGATCGACTGAAAAAATGCCCACGGGTTATTTATTGTCCTGGACTTCTTCCCCTTTGGGTTTATGGTGTTTCTTACCGAATATCTGTTGTGTTTAGGGGTTAGACTCGGAAGTTGGGGGATTTTTCTCTTGAAAACATGGGTTTCTGCGTGTCTTCACTGCTTCAGGGGCTATCATGGCTGATTTTCCGATACCTTGGATACATGGACTGGACAGAAGATCAAGAACCGGGTCGACAAGAGCTCCCATCAAGCCCAACCTCCTATCCTTAACCTGGGCTTAAACTGACAGATCACAACAAGACAAAGTTGGCATGTTCGGTGGATTGTTATTAATGCAACAGCGTCTAGATTGCTAGCCTAAGCATCCGTTATATTGCATGTTGCCATGATAACTCAACCAGTTCTCAATTAAAACTGGTGAAAGGACTGCTGTCTCTACGACTGCACAAGTACGGAATATAAGCTCGATGAATGAAGTCCCAACACAGAGTTCTTTCTCTAGGGTTCCCAACCCTCATCTTCGAAACGGCCTGCACCACGAACAGGACCAATGACAGCGCCGCGAAGACGAACAGCGAGGGAGGCGGGGAAAGCTGGGCAAACTCGCCGATAAGCTGCCGAGTCTCCTGATACTCCTCTTTATATGATAACCTGTGGAACACATCCTGTCGCGCGGTCGCCCTTGGCAGGCGGACGCCGACGGCCCAGCATATCCATGTCAGGCGGAATTGGCCGACCTTTCACTGCGGCGTTGCTTGACCGCCCTGGATGCTGTGGTTCATGGGAATTCCTTATGAGGCTCTCGAATCTACTATAAAGGAGCATCTTAGACGGTAGAATTGGATCACCCTTCGGTCCTATGTGGAAATCGGATTGGTGACGGATTAGACGGACATGCGTTCTCATGAAGCCCGGAATCTGTTGTGAGCTGGGGCTACCTAGCGGGGGGTCAGTGATCCTAGGAATTTGAGTTGCGGACCCAGATCGAGAGAGGTTCGATGCCACCAGAGGCCCAGGCAGACTGGAGCTAGACCTGCCTAGCAACGACGATGATCCGCTGCTTGCGACGGGAGCATGGAGACTGTCGATGTGCGAGCTGGGCGTCCGAGAAATGATGCCGGGATGCAACTGATTCCCAGGTAGGCACAGAGCAAAACTCAAGACAAGATAAGACCGGTTTGTCGACTTGTTGAAGATATCATGATTCTCGCCACCTGGAAAAGGGGGGCACGTTTCGTGCCGTAGCATGACTCTCGCAAGATCCCATTCACAAATCGCCGCAGTACCGTACGACTGAGAGCGAAGCTCTACATCTCCACGAGATGCAGCCGAACCCTGGTTTGGACACCGGACCCTACAGAAAGCTTGGCCGTACCTAAGCGAGTACGGTGCCGTACCCCTCCTGAGAGCGCCAAACCAGTAGGGCCTCAACCTTGGTCGTGTCCCTGATTGGCGACGGCTAAATCCCCAAAAGCTTCCTCATCTTATGTATCAGCATGTGAATTGCGAAGGTCGCTGCTCAGTGGTTAAGAAGCCTAGGCAGTATGAGTGACTACCATTCGCGGCTCTTGGACGGTTCACGCACCGGGATGGGCAGGATATTATTCGTACGTTCCCCCCCCAAACAGACCGCCTCTTTGCCCTAAACGTTTCAACTCGCGGCCAATAGTGAGCGCAAACGCAAACATCCAGCGACGATCGAAGAGGGATAGAGTCATTCGTATGGATTGGGAGCACCAATTGCGTGGTCCCCCTTGTTCTGCAGGCCGATTTGCTCCAATTCCATTTGTTTCTCGTCCGGTTTTAAAGACGCGGTTTTGCGCCTCTATTGCTCTGACAGTCGCCACTGACGGTAGTGATTGATCTTTGTAGTATCCCCGCGAGACGGGTGATCAACCAGAATCACGAGGAACATTTCCTCATCGAGAAACCATCTCCGATACTGAGAGCAAATCATAAGTCCCATGCCAGAACCATTTCAGAGATTCGTCGAATAGTTCACCTGTCCGACGCTGAGCCGTGTCCCATTCTTCATTGCGACCGGGACTACCTAGTTGACGGGCCTTTTTCCGATGAATCGCTAGACAGTGATACAACAAGCGGCCGGTCTTGACAGATGTCCCGGACGACCTTGTAGGCAGGCCTGACTTCGAAAGGTCCGGTCGTAGCATCGCTAAGGAAACGATCATCACATCTCCTATTGGCCGGTTCAGGGTGATCTCGATTAGCATAGGTAGGTAGATATTGGCTGTTCTGGTCTACAGCGAATTCAAGCATGGTGTTTTTGCACGCAAACGTTGAGCTGTTGGTATGGAAAGGGGCTACATAGATAGAATTCCCAGATAGGCTCCAAAAACAGGGTCCTCCATAACTTCACTGGACACATTCCTTTACGTAACCCCGTTGTCTGCCCGGCCTGCCGGCCAACCAGCCAAGCTTTTCGAGTTAAAGTTACGGGTACTAACTCAGTGCTCACAAACCGTCACACACTTTTGCACTTTTGCTTTTGTGTTGTAGTCCGGAACTCACCTCTACAATACGGACTACATAATGTACATCAATTAATACCTCTAAAAAAAGAATTATCATCAAATCAACATAAAAAAGATAATAATAACCTAAAACGAAAAAATGTTGACAAGAGTGGGATTCGAACCCACGCGGGTTGCCCCAGAAGAATACGACCCGTTGCACGGGCAAGAATGCACTTGAGTCTTCCGCCTTAACCGCTCGGCCATCTTGCCGTTGATGGCCACACATAGGGTTCTTCCACTTAACATCCTTCCGCTACCGGGATACCGTATCGTCCGGAGGTGGTATTTGCCTGTAGCCCCTTTTCCATACGCTTGAGGTAGGTTCGGTGTCGGAGCGGTGCGGTCGACTCGGACGGAGCAACGAGTAACCCGCGGCCGGTGCCGTGCCTCAGAACCGGGATTTAAATCGGCGTCCGTGCCGCTGTCTGCCGCTTTGCATTCGAGAATCGCGTTACGAGTGCCGAGGATAAGATGTTGAGGCCAACCTTTGTTCTGCCTTAGCATCTGACTTAGTCTGGATGTTTCCGGAAAGCAGCCATTGTCTAACAGGAATCACGCCGCAGAATCGGCAAGGAAAAGAAGAAAAAGAGCCATCGGGGGCAAAAACACAAAGATCACATCTAGTAACGAGCATATAGGTTGTCCTGTTCTATATATTGTAAACGAGGCATAATAATCACGTACATAACTATAATAGCAACTCGAATCAAGCGTTCTGTTTTTTTTAACATTTATGATAAACATGTCTGAAACGGCCGAGTCGCCAGGAGTCGAAGGCAATGATACGATTGACAGCAACCCAGAGCAACACAGTCGACACGACCACGAACCAGCGTCGGAAAGAAAATCGTACCCATTACGATTATGGCCGCCTCCTTGCCTGCAGGCATATTGCCTCGACCATTTCATGATGGAATGCGAGATCTACCACGAGCAAGAGAACGAGCGTTACAAAAAACTAGTTGGGCATATCCGTGACGCATTCCTAGAAGACCGAGAAAAGAAAAAGGCACCGAAGAAGCCGACCGCGGCCCCGACTAGATGTCAACCGCCCCGCCGAGCCAAGAATAAGAATTCAGAGCAAAGCTCAACGACGACAAAACCGAAACCCACGCGACCCCCAGAGCCAGAACGGCCCTCGAGTGCACCGTTCAAGCCCTCGAGGTTAGAAAAGGCATTCAGGGATTCCCAAGGGGGCACCATGGTCGGAATCCTATCGGCCTTCCGCGAGAACCTCGAATTACACAAGACGTGGGAGAACTACCGCCCCGCGCTCGAGGAGAAGATTCGCGAGGCGGAGACCCGACAGAAGACCGAACTAGCAAAGGTAAAGGCGCCTTGTTTTTGCTGACCAAACTGTTTGAAACCTCGTATTTGCAATACTTATTATCCAGTCTGTTGCATGCATGCTAAGCAATACCACGAAACACCCCAGGGCAACAAAGTACACGAAAACTGCTCCTTCGGCGGGCCTTTAGCAATCGAATGCCGATACTGCGGTTTCGTGGGCACCGTACAGGTTGACGTCGCGGTTACGCCCCGAAAGCTGGCGGCGCCCGCGGCGATGCACGACATCGAGCTTAGCGGTACGAAGGAGTGGGGTGTTATGTTCCGTGGCACCAATTTCTTCGTCGATGTCTGTGGTGAAAAGACGATGATCGTGCTCGTGGATTTCCGGGGCGTGGTGGACTGTTGCATGGACCTGTTTGGGGATCCTGAGGCGATGCCGGATAGTCCGACTCAGCTTGCTGCTCGGCTCGAGAGTATTGAGTCGAGGCCGAGTGATATTAAAACCATAGAGGTCAAAAGGCGGTTACATGAGCTGATATCGGGTAAATAAGGCGCGTTTGCGAGAGAAAGAAGTTTGGCTTAGGCCGCGGCTTTCCCAACTTAAATGCTAAGCCGGTTTAACAACGAACCGGGCAACATAGCCACAACTCCAATATTCCAGGTCCACCGTCTTGTCAAATGGTGTACATCTCATGGTGTATAATTATCGATCTGCGCAGCCTGGGGGCTCTCAGTTGCAGTATTTCCTTCATGGAGTTCGTAACCTTGGTGCCTCCCTACCCGTTGTACTTGAGGCATCCAAGCTCGCTGGTGCTGTACCCGTGCAGGTTTGGTTGGTTCCAGTCGAGAATAGTAGCTGCCGGGGCTTCCAGTTTCATCCAAGGCAGGATCTTGTGGTTCCTTGGGTCCGTCGGGTTCGCTACCTTGCTCATTGTTGTCATCTCTGTCGCTATTTCTCTTGACGAGGCGGTAACACAAGATGGCGACTAGACAGACGCCGAAAACTGCAAAGACTATTATATAGACCTTGGCGTCTAGGCTCAGATATGCCATCCTGTGCGTAGTAGAAGCTGCAAAGGCGATGGTGACTGTCTGGTAAAGGGACGTTGTGCGCAAGATCAACGACTCTAGGGTGGTTGAAAGGGGGGCATGTCTTTTAACATTGACCGAGGTTGAGACGAAGATCCAGAATAGTACCTAGAGAATATTGAACAAGTGGGATGAGTAAGGTAGGCAACTCAGGGTCGAATAAAAAGCCTAATACGGTGTAATAGAACTGCTGCAGCTCTCGGCCACGGCTCAGGGGCAATAGTCAGCATTTCATTGTCCTCGCTTTGGCTGTTTGAAAATTGTTGGCAGTACTCATAAACCATGATATATAGAACCATGATGAAAATGATGAGAATCCGGTATTGTTGGGTTTATGACCAACCTTAAGGCATGCGGCAGGGAGTAAGTATATGCAGAAATATGCAACTCATACACGCCAGAACCCTTGGTTTATTGTCTATCTTCGGGCTTAGAGTAATCAGTGTAGTTAAAGGGTCGCAATACTGGTGGAATAATAAGGAAGAAGATCAAATGACGTTACTAATTGTTGGTTATTCAACGAATGTGGCTAACCAGGCCCCAGGAGTATGAATTCGGGATACCGACAAAGGCTACAAGATTGAAGACAAGGGAGGTGGACCTACCCGCAATGCTCCCTCAGCGTTGGAATGAGCACGGGAGTTCGGTACTTAGACCTCGGTGTATAATGCGCCACGCTTTGAATGATAACAGAAGCCTTAGGTCGCAGGTGTGACAAGATAACAAGCATGCAACTCGCGATAAATTCCGGTTTTTTGGAATTCAGTCCCTTGCTACGCTGTTATGACAACGCATCTCGAAATATCGTAGTAGGCGTGATGGAATCCATTTGTCTATTTGAAACTTCATTTATGATTCGAATTCGAAATTATGAATCCGCTGGCTCATCTTTGGCATATAGATGGCTACACATCCGGTGCAATGAGCGGCCTATAGAACCAGATGTCAATATTGGTTCGGGGAGTTGACACGTTGCCGAATAAACAGGTATGGTTTGTGTACGTGTGCAGGAAGAAAGATGACCGGAGGCTTCGAAGCAAGGTTCATTGGTGATCCAAGATGAGGTCCGACTCGGCTGTTGCAGTATCCGAAGCCTCAAATCCACCGGGTTCTCATGGCCAATAATGGAACTGTGTATGACACTTCCTGCCGCTGTGATGCCAACAACCTAGAGCCGTTTGACGTGATACCGCGCATGCTTCATATATCCTCCACAAAGCGACTTGGCCTTGGATGCTTCGACTCTGTTTGCGCTTGTGACTGGCCTTTAACCACGATTGGGATGTCGTCGAACCGCAGCGTTGGTAGCCGTGGTACCGAGGTTGGGTGTTGCTCTAGTGCTTCCAGGCGCTGCTGTTCCGATCGACGTTTCCGAAAACTCTCCATCCAGAAGACTAGGATAAACAAACAAGTCGTTATGAAGAAGCCGAAAACGGCGCCAATGAGGAAGTGGCTGAAATTGACAGGACAGCCCATGATGCATGCGACGACTTGGACAAATGGGCAAGTCTCTGACCGAATGTATAAGGGAACCGAGTTTCGGAGAAAACAGCGTAGAATTTCCTATATTGAAAAGGAAAAAAAGTCTTTTGACGTTGAGTTGATGTTAGAGCGGCCATGGTGCTTGGCGCTGCCACGAGGGCGGCCGGCAAACGCATCTTGAGATGTAATAACCAGCTACTAATAGCGTCAGTAACCCGGTTTCACTAAATACACGTAATAGGACCACATAGCACTCTGATTCAGCGGCATTGACCCAGGCAAAGGATGCAAAAGTAAACTTGAGCAAGTTGTCGCCCGTCGAAATGCATAACAAAGAACATCTTCGGGCCACGAATTATGCAGGGTACCACATATGAGCCACGGCTTGTTCGGGCGTCGACTGGGAAGGGATGAGCGCAATGCCCAGGTTCTACCTTGAAATGATTTCTGACAAGCGGGGTGTCGCACTCTGCGTATCTAGTAATCAGCTGAGATCTACACGTTGCGGTCATGCTCACGGGCTTAGAGGATCAGTCAAGATACCTGTTTTCACTTGATCTCGCCTTATCTTTACCCGGCATGGGAATCTCTCAAATGATTCGCTGCTACTCCTGTCATCGTTGGGCGTCCCAAGCATAAGCGTGAAATATTGTGATTGCAACGTCCATTTGTTAATTGCTTTAGCCTCACCGAGCCGCAAGAGGACCTTGTTGGCGACCTTGAGGGCAACACAGTGAGGCATTAAGGGGGAGGAATGGATATAAGAGTTAGGTGCTCGACGGTGCAGTTCATTCATATTGCTCAAATCCCAGATACAAAAGTCGCGCCGCGGTTTTCCAATCCAAGTGCCCGCGAATCCAAAATGCAGCGAATATTCCCAGCAACAGTGCATACCCGTCTCTTGCATGCTACCACTTGGGAGCTTCTACACTCGCACGGCAATATGCTGTAAGACTCAAATTCTGGCTTTGATAAGAAGTGGTCTGCCGAATCCCAGTTGAGATTGCTGTTATACCGTGATTAGGAAGCCAGTAGCCGGGACCATGAGAGTCGCCACAGGTATATGGGAGCGGTCTTACAAGGGTTATGTCTCACCTACGCATGTTGAAGGCTGAGTTTACACCTGAGGTGATGATCCCCTACGGGACTCCCAGTTGAGGTCACCGAGAATATTCGGTCTTACGGGGATGGCTATGACTTCTCGGGTCGCCCAGCAGACCTAGCCACTAGCAAAGTCGGTCTGAGACTGAGCAACCGTGTCGCACACTCGAACCTAGGGATCGGCTCTGTCCATGTGCGGACTTCGATGCCAGACGCCCGAACACCTATCATGCGGAGAACTACCATGCTGCCCGTGAAAAAGCAACAACAGGGGGCTGCTATCGGACTGATCCGGGAACCGCAGACTCTGATCGTCAACAAGACGGTGCCGACAATCGAGAGGATGTACCATGTCGGAAGTTAGGTAACGTCACTCTTTGCCCCTCGCGACGTTTCGCATAAGGAAGCTTGTGTGAGCCAACATCATCTAGCCACGTGTGGCAATAGAGACTTATTTTCAGTGGTTGCTGGTTCCAACAGAGGCACGACTCGCAGCCATGCTAACATCTGAGGGGTAGGGAAATATGGAGCGGGCGAAGACGCGGGGTCATTACGTAGGCGTGCTGCTTTGTCGCGTACAGGGAGAAAAGAGACCAGAGACCAGAGAGCGCACGTTTGAGGTTGATCGGGCCTCATCATTCAGTCGGATGATAGGTTATATTGACTTGCTATTAAGCAACATATGCAGCAAAAAGGCCAAGGAGAAAGAACCCGTGGACCTTAGAAAAAGAAAAGGAAAGAAAAACAAAAAGGACAAGAGAAGGAACCTTGGAAGCGGTCCCCGGCACGATCTGGTGCAGGCCGGGCGACGAATAAGGGGGCAGGGCAGGGCGAGTGTCGCGTTGTGAGGTCACACCTTTTGCGTGACTTGTGCCTGCCGCATGTATGACCTGCATTCCGCCCCAGCCTGCTACAGTGCCTGTCACGGTGCCTGCCACGGTTCCTGCCACGGTCGTCGGCTGCGATGCCTGCTACAGGTAGATACGATGTGCTGTCTGCCCATAGGAAGAACACCAGCGGTATTTACCCGGAGTAGCACGTGTGCAGGGCAGTGCAGGACACTGTGGTCACCGTATGGGCCGGGCTGCATGTGAATATTGACAGAGGCCAGCTGGAAGGCACATACACGGAAGGAAGACAGGAGATACAGACGAGACGGGCAAGACGGGCGGTGTTATCGAATGAGCAGGTCTGAGACATTGCTCGAACTCAGAAGTCACACCCCACGCCTTTACGCACAAAAGACGCAGTCGGCACAAACCACGCAAGCGCGGCCGCGGCTCTGATTGGCTGCTTGGGCCTGGTGGGCTTGTTGGATCGTTGCACGGTAGCTCCTGCTTGATCGTCCCGTCGGTCTATATAAAGGGCCCTCATGACGGGCCATTGCTTTTGATCTCTCCATCACTTCTACAACATCATCACTGCAATCCAACAAGCTCTCGACGCAGATCAATCAGCCATACCAGCTTCACAGCCTCCAAAAAAACACAATCCCCCAATCAATCAAAATGAAGGGTAACTGCTCTTGCTCCGGCGGCGAAACCTGTAAGTGTACTTCAACTTCTGCCTCCCCAGCACTTCCCACCTCTGTTCCACTGGTCGCCATTCACGGCCTTACCCCGCCATCATCATCCTCGGCTACCCCGCTCTCGCCCTTTGCCGATAATTAGACTTGACGGTCAATTTAACCTTCCAAAATGCCGGGAATCAAACCCGTCAGATCTGGTGCCCAGTACTAACAGTCATCCTCCCAACAGGCCAGTGCGGCTCTGGCTGCGCCTGCGGCAAATAAGCTAGCTGCTGAATCACTTCAGTCCGCGACCATCGGCCCCAGACAGCAAAATCCAAGACAACAAGAATCAATCAAGTCCGACTGCGTTGACTGATCATACCTTCATTCGACACCCTAGACCCACCTGCAACAACAACAACGGCAAAAATAGCAACCGTTTCACTTTACATCATCATGAGTTCCAATTCCTAATCATGAGTGTGGGGGCTTTTTTCCAGGGGAGGGGGTGGATGGCGGGTTTCCAGGGTTTGGGAATCGGTGGATCACGGTCCTAAAGTCGTCGCTCCTTATAGAAATACAGTCTAGTCTGTTATTCGACAACCTTTTTGGGTATCCCTGTCGTCTCAATCCTACCTGCGTGATACATGTGAAATTGTTAGCATCGTCCTGCCAAACCAAACGGTTCTCGCGGTGGCCGATTGAAAAATATCACATGTAGACTGTTATCATGGCCTGTACCGTACCCAGACGGAGACAAGAAGGTGAATACGTCAGCGGAACCAATCGGTAGAATTGAGCCTGGCCCCAAATCTCCTATTCGCCAAGGACTCGGCCCAACGTTGTCGCAAACAGCCGTCTGAATGGACTCGGCCGCATGCATCTGGGCTGTGCAACGGCATGCAACACGAATGGTCGCCTCTGCCTTCGAAGCATGTAACCCAGAGAGCACTCACGTTTGGGGTTGATGGTGCCCACATCGCAATACGTAGGTGAGCCCAAAACACGGGATACCAAACAGACAATAGGAAAGCACAGGCAAATTCAGTACGCCGGAAGTAAATACAATGCAAAGGGGGCAAAAACAGGAGGAAGAGACGCGAAGAGGAATTTCAAAGGATACGGATATATCGTTATCATCACATCTCGCCAGAAAACTATGACAGAAAACCGCCCCAGTAGGTAGCTATGTAGGTAGACAGACTGCCCGATTAAACTCGTCCCCCTTTTTCCCAAATCAAAATGGGGGTTAAAATTAGATGGCGCGTTCTGCCCGTGCCCGGTTGTCCCTATACCGCTTTTCTTTCGCCGCCGACTTCCTCCGTTTCCTCCAGGCGCGGTTGAGATCGCCCCGGCTCTCCCAGAACTGCTTCTGGAAGTCGCTGGTCGGCGCTTGGCCGGCCTCGGCGCCGGCGTCCCCGTCATCCATGTTGACGTCCGCCTCTTCCGGTTCCTCGTCTGGGGTTTCTGGCGCGCCGTCATTGCTGACTTCCCCGCCCTCCTCGAGATCATCTCGCTGGGAGGGCCAGAAGTGGAAGGACCGGCTTGGATGCGCCGTGTCGGGCGTCGGGGCGGCACTTCGAATGTTCCTAAATTCGAATTCCCGCTTTGTGAACGGCGTCATGGGGGCCTGGCCCGCAGGAGCCAATGAGCCGTCTTCTTCCAGGTCATCCTCGTTACCGAAGAAGCTGAATGACTTAGCCTCCGGGGGTATGCCGTTGTCTCCCTGCGGCCTCTTGTACAGTGCCTCGAGGGGGTGAATCTCTTTTACGGCGGGAGAGGTCGTTGGTATCTTGATCGATAGACTTGTTATAGACCCGGCTGACTTGGGTCTCGCGGAGTCTGGCTTTGCTGCTGTAGATCGACTACTTGGAATCGAAGTCTCGATTCTGGGCTTTGTAGGTGTAGCTGGAATTTCCGGTTGTGTATTTGATACATCAGACTCTGAAGCGGAACTGGACGCATCGTCATCCTCGTCTGACGATGTACCACTGCTGCTTGTCTCATCGTCGTCGTCTTCGCCATCACCGTCTTCTTGAGGTACAGGTGCTTCTTTCTTGGGCCTGGGAATGTTTGGAACGGGTATGCCTTCTGCCCGCCTCTTCGTCTTCACTGGCTCCACCACCTTCCCGGAACTATCTACCCAGCCGACGCCGTCCTCAAAAGTAGTAGTTGCTTCGGTGCTAACCCCCGTCAAGTTGGATTTGAGGAATGTGGGATACTTGGTTGTCTTCTCGAACTCATGCACTATGACTTTGCGATCGCTCTTCCGTTTCCGTTTATCCTTACGCGCAGAGGCGCCATCCTCGGCCTCCTCAGTTGGGCCAGGACCCGGGAGTTTTGTTTTGAACAAGCACTCGGGTTCATCTGTGTACTGAGACTTAACGGTCGTCTTCTTCTTCTTCTTGTCCTTTTTGTCCTTCTTATCGTCAGAGCCGCCTTGCTCCTTCTTCTCCTTCTTAGCCTTCTTGCGCTTCGCTTCAATCATTTCGTGTTCAGTAGTGGTCCAGCCTCGCTTGACCTTGCGGCCCTCGAGCTGGACGCCTTCCATCACGTCTGGTTCATGCTTTCGCTTCTTATTAGACTTTTTCCTCTCTTTCTTTGTAACCTTGGTCGTGTCCGTAGCGGCCGTCGGTTCCGGTATCGACTCAGGACGGGCTGCCTCAACACGGATCTTGGCCCCCTTCAGGACGGCGCCATTGAGCTTCTTTTTGATCTTTTCAGCATCCATAGTAGGCAGGTCGACAAAGCCAAAGCGTTTTTCGGGAAAGGTTTCAATGGTGTGATAAGAGAGATTGCGCGCACGCGGAAAGACGGAGGCGGGGATGACCAGGTTCTGGAGGGAGGGATCGAAAGGCGTGATGTGCAGCCTTGTGTACGTAGTCGCCGATTCGGTTCCAGAAGCTGTCGGTAGATCTTCGGCCAATGCAGACGCCGGTGCCATTTCTTGCGGGAATGCCTATCGTATACTCGTGCAAGGCGCGACGAGAATCGCCAAAACAGCCGTGGAGTTGCGCAACAAAGGCTGCTCCGGGGATGTTGTCGGGTCAAAGCGCCTGAGCGGGCTAACAATGATGAAAAACCAGAGCTGCTCCTGACCTACGCCCAGCGCCCGCTCTGGTTCCGGCCCCCACATTTGTAGGCCTGGCCCCACTTCTCCCGCCGTTCTTCCACTAACTTCTTCCGTCCCGCGTTGTTATCTCTCGGTCTACTGCTCTGCCCGGCCACCTTCCCTATCGCAAGGGGCTCGACAGGTTCGGTGGCCGAGCAATCCGGTAGATCATTCCGTTCCTAACCTAGCCGTTAGGGTACCTTCCCTATAGCTAGTGTGGAAGTTTATACGGTTTGCCTACCGGGTAGGTATTTATAGGGAGCACTCGTTGAGTTGTCTCAACCGTTAGTTGTCTCCTCAGCAACTGAATCGGGTGCTTCATTCAAGTCTCACAATCGCAATATGGCTTCAAGACTCCCTCCGCTTAGATTTGTCCGTTCTGTATGTTTTCACGTGTCACGATGGCCACATCTATACAACGCCCCCTAATTGAACGAATCCCAGGTCTTGAAGTCATTCATGGCAGAGTCTGGGCTAGAGCCGAGGTTAGTGAACAAAGAAAACAAATGGAGCATAATAACAACACATATTCGTCCACCGTGATTCACGCCCGTTGCTTACGCGCAATTCTCTATCTAGGCTACTGGGCGCTGATGTGAGCTTATCTCTCCAAGCGAATCAATCGTGGACTCTTAATTGAACGGATTAATAGCGGATAAGAGTCACAAATGCCGTCCACGGCAAGGTCGACTTTGAGCTGGACATCGCGAAAGAACACACGGTACATTGTCAGCTTCATCATAAACAAGTGAGGGAAGCGTCGCTTATCGACAGACTATAGAACCGGCTAAGCATCTTACACGGCGGCACCACTGCGAGCATGGTCGACCTGGGAGGGTCCCTCGCCGTGGCATCGACGGGGCTCTACGCTACAGGCGTATCAACTGATCTGAATGGTAAACCTCCGTACCTCGTAATATAGCCATTGTTTCGTTGCGGAAGTTTAGCAAATGTTCCTCGCCTTCGTGGAGAATGCACGAGCTGACACGAAATTACAGTCACATACCTAAATAGTGGCGGCAAAGTAGGCGACAAGATCACAGCTACCGCCGTCTGCGACAAGAGTACAGCCGAATCCCGTCCTTGGAAGCCATATGACAAGAAGATACTGACGTTCACATCTGCAGTCGGGAAGACATTGGCGTACACGACCGTGACGTTTCGAAATAGCAAAGGCGAGCTGGCGGCGAGAGGCAGTCACACAAAGTGAGCATTTTCTAAACCTGTTTACCTGGCCGACGTCCTCCCGTCATACAATAAGCTTGGGAGGACAAAGATGGTCAGTCGCATTGCATCGATGATACTGATTTATGATAGATATGTGGCACAAGCGGTGAAAGCCCAAGAGAACAACCCTTTCGTCCCACCCGAGGGGGCTAAGATTGCAGATGAGCAATGAACGAGACAGATTATCTAGCCGAGGTGAAAGAAACTTGGAAGAAGCCCGGGTTCCCAGGGGAGGAGTGGGAGCAGGATGATAGCATAGGTGCGGACTTCGTGAGTAAGTGTCTCTTATTGTCCTTCTAGACATATATGGTGAATAGAAGTTAGCTACGAACAAAACACTGTGAAGTGCAATAGGTAGTTCTGCTTGGCAATTAGGTTTATATCACTTTGTCGACAGCTGCTGGGCCAGTATTACTGTGCTATCCACTCAGTGAGTTTACCTAGTACCGTAATTACCTAGCACTATTGCAAAAGCTTCTCCATCGTGAGGTGGACCCTCTCAATAGCACTCTATACTTAGTAGCACAGAAAGCGCCGAGGAAGCGCGAAGATCCGGCTTCCCCGGCACATGGTGTGAGAGGCCGCGAATCTTACTGATTTACAGACCGCCAACGGAATCCATACCCGTAGTTATATATGTAGGTATAGTTATAATGTAGAGGCATGATGTATCGTTGTTGTCCTCTCCAACCATCTCGATTCAGACCCGTAATACCAAAGTAGGCATGCGTGACAGAACAGCCTTTATTGGCCCGGATCTTTAGGCGCGCGATTTGGAGTCGTCGATGTCTGTTGGCCGCCTTTGATCAATGCAAGGGAGCAACTTGAAGAGTTCCAATGGTAAGTTCCGTCCATACATGTACGTCGTAGTCTATCTAGCATAAGCAGGTCCATGACACTTTTTGAGAACGCCGCGAGCAAATCTCACCCCCATGGCAAAGGACCTACCCAGATAAGTATGAAGCGTTACCCAGGTCGTGCCGTTTGCGGTGTCCACCGTCGGAGGATTCTCGACAAGGGGAAACAAGCACCAAGCAGGAATTAATCCTCAACTGCCGCGGCCTACATATTACCCAGGAAGGTATTTTTACAAATAAAAACAATGCTTATTCGCTCGGCTCATTTCACCTGCCTTTTGCCTTTGCATAAGTCTCATACATCAGAGGTCGGTATCCTGATCTTTCTTGTCATCTTCACGTTGTAGGGAGTGTTGTTCGCACGCGTGGATAATATTTACAAACACGACTGCACTGCCATGCCCTGCACTGCGAACGCGATTGTTTAGGCTGAACTGCACTTTCACTTCCCTACCGGCGGGCGACATTCCAGGTACTCGATACATAACCGTGTGCGCCGTTGAGAACCGAGAAAGCAGACCGCCATGGCAACAATCGGTACGTTTTCGTAAAAAAAAAACCAACCGCCAAAAAAACCCACCGGGTCGACTCTATCCAAACCGCTCATTTTAAACTCCCCATGTCTTTCAACTCCAAAAGAACCACTCGCCCTTTACAAGAGCTAATTCATGACATGATGAAGCAGCGGCTGGGATCGCGGCCACCGCCGCCGGCCTCACATACCTCGACGGCAAATATCACATACGGCAGGACTTGAACAAAATACGGGCCAAGCGTAAAGGGGGTAAATTGCTCCTAAAAGCCAGTACGTTAACGCCCAATCCACGCACCATCCACAACACAAACAACATTCCAAACCAAAAGAATAAATACCCCATTAACAAGATCCCAAATAAAAACCAAAAGTCCAAGAACGCCGCATCTCGCCCTACTACTTCTTCGAAAAGCACGCAAAGGCCCAGCCCTGCGAAGAATGCATCTGGTCCCGCTCGCGATCCTACACCTGGAGCGCGGCCTACGCGCGCGCCAACCAGTTCGCGCATTACTTCCGGGCACAGGGCGTGAACCCGGGTGACCTGGTGGCCTTCTTCATGACCAACAGCCCGGACTTCACACTCGCGTGGATGGGCCTCTGGGCGATCGGCGCCGCGCCGGCGCTCATCAACTACAACTTGACGGGGCAGGCGCTCATGCACTGCCTCGGCGTCACGGACACGAAATTCATATTCGCCGACGGGCCACCGGAGGTCCTGGAACGCCTGGACGACGTGCAGGCCGAGCTGGACGCGAAGGGCATTCGCGTCGTGAGGCTCTCTGATGCGCGCCCCGACATCGAGGCCGCGTCCGACACGCGCCCACCTGACGAGCTGCGCGCAGTCGTGATGCTCACCTGGCCCTTCGGGCTCTTCTACACGAGCGGCACGACGGGTCTCCCCAAGGCGTGCGCCCTGCCCATAGCGGCGGGGTTCATGCACGGCGTGTCCCGGGAGTGCGGGTCGGCCATCGTGACGCCAACAGACGAGAACGCGCGCCTGGGCCGTCTCGAGCGGCTCTACGACTGCATGCCGCTCTACCACGGGACGGGCGGGATCACGGGCATGTCGCAGTTGATCATGGGGAACACGCTCTGTCTGGCCCCGAAGTTCAGCACGTCGCACTTCTGGGACGACGTGCGCGCGTCGCGGGCCACGTGGTTCGTCTACGTCGGCGAGACGCTCCGGTACCTCTTCGCCGCCCCGCCCTCGCCGCTCGACAAGCAGCACAGCGTACGCGCCATCCTCGGCAACGGCCTGCGGCCCGACGTCTGGATCCCCTTCCGCGAGCGCTTCGGCATCGAGACGATCGTCGAATTCTTCAACTCCACCGAGGGCACCCTTGCGCTCCAGAACATCGCGCGGGGCGACTTCTACGCGCACAGCGTCGGCCACCACGGCCTCATCGACCGCTGGCGCTTCCGCGACGTCTTCATCCCCGTGGCCATCGATGCGGAGACGGGGAACATAATCCGCGACGCGAAGAGCGGGTTCGCGACGCGCATGCCGTGGGACATCGGCGGCGAGATCCTCGTGAAGCACCCGCCGACCATGACGGCCCCGTTCCCGGGCTATTACCGCAACAAGGAGGCCACGGCTAAGAAATACGTGTACGACGTCTTCAAGAAGGGGGACTGCTACTACCGCACGGGCGACGCGCTCCGGCGGGATGCGGATGGCCGCTGGTTCTTCCTCGACAGGCTAGGCGACACATTCCGGTGGAAGGGCGAGAACGTAAGCACCGCCGAGGTCTCCGAGGTCCTGGGCCAGTTCCCCGGCGTAAGCGAGGCGACGGTGTACGGCGTGTCGCTGCCGGGCCATGATGGCAAGGCCGGCATGGCGGCCATCTATATCCACCCCACGGAGGCCGGCAACTTTGACTACAAGGGATTATTGCAGTATGAACGTCCCTCTTAACTCGCATTGCTTTTCGTTTTCCCGTTAACAATGCTGCCCACGTTGATAACCCGGCGCTTTTGACCGATTTAGCCTACTTACTCACGTCGTTATCTAGTCATGCCCGTACCCGTTTGCCGAAATACGCCGTGCCCGTATTCCTACGCCAACTCTCGGCGCGCTCGGCGACGCACAATAATAAGCAAGACAAGGTGCCCCTTAAAAAGGCCGGCATTGACCCGACGCAGATGAACGGAGACCTGCTATTCTGGATCTCAGAGAATGGGAAAGGAGATGAATATGTGCCTTTCGCATCGAACGAGCTCGAGAGCCTACGAGTAGGACGAGCGAAGCTGTGATGCTATGCTAGAGCGACCGTCAGCGCTGGGGGATTTTCCCGGAAGAAAAAGCAGACGAGCTCTGAAAACGAGACGAATGAGGTGGTCATTTATGAAAGCCTTCATTGTTCTGGGGAAGCATTGTATTCGGTGATAAGATGTATAGACGCACGGGGGGCCGGGGCCCTTTTGCAGCCGTACCTTGAGGGATAGTGATAGCACGGTTTATATCTTCAGAGACCGATACAGACGACCATACACAGTTGTCACATCGCCACTTAAACAACCAACTTTTTCTCGCACCTCGCCTCTTTTTCCTGGGACCAAAAGGGTGAAATTGAGCATTGTGTATCAATAGCCACAAAAGCAATTACGTAAATCAACGCAATTCAGATCCAAGTACGGAATAAGCCATCCATTTGGGATGCTGTGTTATCGTAGCATTGGTAAGTATCAGGGCCACACTTTCTAGGATAATGTGTTCTATGTAGGAGCGGATCGTCTTGGCCACTTTTCAGACCCATAGCCAAACGGCCTAGAGATTATCAGCAGGAGCTTCGTGGGCGGGGACAACCGGCGTACTTTTCTGTTGTTTCGGCTGTTGTGCCGATTCCAGGCTTCGTCAACCTGCGCTTGGTAGACGTGCTAGATCGAACGACATTAAAGGACAAGGGTGCCCTCTATATTACCTCAGTTAGTTATGTTACTCCCACGCGATCAATTCAACATACCTCGGTGTCGACATCAGGGACATTCCAGGGATCCCCACCAGCAACCATCTCTGCATAGTCTGGTCGGGGTTGGTTTCTAAGCGCACGGCGAGGCGTCTCTGGCTCCGCCTCGAGGTCTGACTGCCGGCCGCGTAGTGAATCCCGTAGCTTGCGGGATGGCGGAGAATAGGCATCGTTGATTTCTTGGTGTTTGCGCACGACAATCTGTGCGTTATCGACATGGGAACTGCGCCGAGAGGATTTCGCAGGGACGACTGTTCAATTTTCAGCGCCGATGGCTTATTGAAGAGAGTCCCTAAATCCGTATCGGAACACAACTTACACGTGTGGGGCACTGCGCCAATGTGCTCCTGGATCCAATACTTGACAACCAACTTATCCCCATCCACTATATAATGTTAGATAAAACGTGCATAGGGCCGGCGTAGTCACTCATACCTTGATAGGAGAATTTCTCAAATATGGACTCGTTTGTTAACTCCTCATCGCCAGAGGTGGCTTCAATGTGCTTTTGAAAATGTGCCAAGGCTCTGTTGTCAATAAAAGGGGGGTCGGTAAAGATGCCAGGCTCGCAATAACCGCATCGAATGACGAAAAATCCTGTTAGCTCGGCGTGGTTGAATACGCACTCTGTTCGATGTAGTTAAGTCAGCTGCTAATGAAGGGCAAGCGAGATGTCGTTGAATGTGTAAATTCGGCGGGATCCGCAGGGACTCGGAAGAACAATTGAGGGTTTCACAAGCATACCTCTTAGCTTCAAGTTAGAGAACGCAACTCGCCGCGTTTCCTGGGATTCTACCACTCCTGATGTAGTCTTGGGGGCATATCAGTCACATGAAGCACACTATAGCTGGATGCAGCGCATAACTCGTCACTTGCCTTTTTTTGACGCTTACACGGTGTATCACTTTCATCATGGCAATCAATACTAGGCCGTTTGTGCTTGTGAGAAACCATGTTACTCTCTGTGAGAGCCATGACCTCATCCAGAAGTCGACTATCAGAGTCTGGCCGTTTCGTGTGTGGTGGTTCGATTTGAGCTGGTGAGGTAAGCTCTTGCGGGCAGCGAGATAAAGATGTTTCCAGGGCCGACGTGGGTGAGCCAAGGGCCTGGTTATCAAGACTTCGTGATTCCGTGGGTGGTAGTCGAATTTTAGTTTGTGATCTTTGGGACCGGGTGTGGTGAGACGAAGGCGTTCCCAAGGTTACCACAGATGGGCCAGGGGCTCGACCATCTGTATCTGAATCAGGGGTAGCAAATGCTCCACCCTGGGATGTGGATATGCCGGGTTCGGAAAGAGAAGTCAAATCAGAGGAGGGTAAGGACAAGGATGAGGTGGTGGGGAGAAGACTGAGGTATCGAGGAACAACGGTATGAAGCTGCCCGACGGCATCATCGACTGCAGAGGCGGGACAACGTAGAAGATTCATCTGATCCCGCAGCTCATGAGCAGCGTGTCGTTGGATTTCCTCGAAGGCATCTCTCTCGCCGTCGATTTCACGCAGGATGGCCAGGAGCCTGGGAAGCAGCTCACGCTCGAGGCGTTGGTCACATTCATGAGCCAGATACTCCAATTTCTGCTTCATGTAGTTTGGGGCAAACCGAAGAAGGGCGGCGTTGAGATTGACATCAAGGAACGGCTGATGTGTCTGCAATGTCGAAGCAGGTGCACCAGCCATATCGCGCCATGCAGGATAGGCCAAACTGCACACCCGCCCTCGAGGTAGAGAAAACCAGAGCGAGAGCTGGAAAACCCCCAACAGGTTCCTGAGCCCGGAGCTTCAAATAGACGAAGAGGTTGCTGAAGTGGATTGGCTGGCTGGTTAATCGGCTGGTTAATCGGCTGGTTGACCGGCTCACGGGCCTAACCTATTTGCTACTACGGGAAATAGGCGGGAAACAAGTGACGATGCAGTAACAGACAAAGGCGGATCAAGACGGATCTATGATTTGTTAGCTCGCCTGTTACATGCCCAGCTAGGAATGTCAGCGTGAGGGTAAATTAACACGGGTAACATGCGAACATATGGGCAAGATGACTGCGGGTCTTATACGCTACAGGTCAGTCAATTGGCTCGTTTCTGGCTTATGGGAGTGAGTAGAAAAGATGGAGGTCGAGAGACGGGGTTATACAAGGCGGGGATGGGAGAGGGATGGCATTTCGGGGAAAGCGGAGGGGGGTGGTAGGGTGGCCTTGTGGATACCGAGTCCACTTTGGTTTGCGATGGGGGATGGTGTTTGCCGTTCTTTTCCTGGCACAGACGTCGTCTACTGCTCGGCCTACCGCAGAGCTTGGCCACTCGATCTGTAGCAAGGATAGCGGTTCCGCTGTTGCCCCGTGTGAGAGGTGCTATGGTGGGTATGGCCGAGAAGCATGGCGGCCCGAGGGGATGGTCAGGCCGTGGCCCGCTACAAGTTCTCGAGAAGGACCCTTCCCTACCGTATGTGGCCAGCCGCATAATTTGCCCAGCATCATCTCCATGTACGCCCGTACCGGTGGCCGCGCCCCAAACGGCGTATCCCGTTCTCACACGGGGATGCCAAGGCCTGCTAGATTCAGTACGGAATAGATAGCGTCGATACTGGCATGAAGTCTTGGCAGTGCAAAGTCCCAGTTACGTGATGTCGAACGCAGCTCGCAGCTGACAAACAACGAAAGTTGAAGTCGTCTCTGTAATCTACGGACTATATTCATCTGTATTCATCTATCTTCATTTATATTCATCTATATTCATCATCTGTGTAATGTATACGTACCGTGTGCGGTACAGTCTGCATACTGGTAGACGAAGCAGGCTGTAATTACATCGATGAGTGGGTGCGGTGAATCTGACTCGGAGAATAAAAGGTTCATTGGACAGGTCTGGACCTATTGTAGCTAGTAATGCATGTATTCTATGAATCTTTTGCATCAACATAAAAAGAACCCGAATATATGCCCTGCAGGCGTTCCCGAAACCACGGAAGATTCGCCATCATGGGTTCAAGTTTGGGCGCCAAATGCCCATGTTCAAGGATGCCGGCTCTTCTTTTTTTTTTTTTTTCCTCAATTTGTTGCTTGACGCCCCCGGCAGGAGAGGGAGGAGTCACGAGATAACTCACATTTTAAGCAATGTGCACGGTCCCCGGCTGATCATTTGATACCAGCGGTACGTCTGTATATTGGTAGTTATTGATTGAGTGTCTTGTTGGTTTGGTGCCCGTGGCCGTCCCCATTCAATGATCGCCAACCCTCTTGGCGCGGCCGACCCTTTCCTAGAATCCATACGTCTAGAGCGCTATATAAAAAATAGAATCCTTGCATTTGTCTACCCTCCACAACAACTCCGTACTTGGTCTTGTTTTCCCCTCTCCAGCGCGTTTATGAGATGGACTTTGCTCGTTTCAATATTGTCGTTGTAGCAAAGGACCGATAGCCTGTTGATCTATGATGCTCTGTGCCGGAATATCATCTGTCGTACTCCAGGAATATAGGACTCTCTTCGCTGATATTCTCTCCGATGGCATCACGACTGAGAAATATCGAATTACGGCAACACCCCTCTGTCATAAAATAGTGCGGTTGCGATTTTCAATTTCTAGAAAAGACAACATCGGTAGGCAAATGGGCGGGGATAATGGGATTTGGTATGGATCACGTTACATGCTTCGCAAGCAAATGGCGGTGACTCAAATCTCCCAGGGGAAGCCAGGAGACAAATAGTCGATGGGAATGCGACCCTGGGCCCAGCAATTGTTCCAGAGTAATATCGGTGCCCCCAACAGCCGGTTCTTCCTTGTGCCACTACATTATGTTTGCGGATTGGTCTGAAACATCTGCCCTACGAGAAGCTTCTACTGTAGTTCTCTGTGATGGAAGAAAGCATGGACACCCAGCCTGCGCTGCTATCGAGAGGACATAGTCACCATAAACACAATGCATTTGCTAAATGCTGCTACCGAGTATAGACTTTGCGGTACCGAATCACTTCGACGCCCGTCTCGTCGACAACACGTATTGCGGTGACCTTGTAGCCCCCGATAGACGGCCATATCTTGGTCCAGCACACCCAATAAATCCCACCAAGGAGCAGGACGCTAATTCCGACAACGGGGAAAACCCAGTACGGATATCCCTGGGCATCCCAGCTCCCGGTTGGCGGGATGAACGGCGCAAAGGCCAAGAAGATGTTGGCCAAGAGATAAACAATGGTAATCGGCAGGTACGTATGCCACGGCGACGTCCAGTTCTCGGATTTTGTGTATTGCAGGTATATGAGCCCGGCGCAGACGAAGCCGTTGATCCAAGATCCTGGGTAAGTATACAAGTCTACGATGAAGTTGTATGCGGCGCCGGGAGGAGGGGCGAGAAGCACAATAACCGTTACCACCCAATGCAGGAATAGCTGTTCAGGGTTGCCAGTCAGTATGAAGCACGATTGTAAGCAAGGGGTCAATCAAAACCACCTACCGCGGCAGCAGGCGCTCCAGCCGGCTTGTCAGAGGCCCAGAATTTGCTGAAGGGTAGCAAAGCCTCCTTTCCGAATTCCTGGCTTAACCGCGAATGGGCAAAGCTCACAGCCAGCACATTACCGAGGTTACTCAGCGCAACAAACACGGGCAGACTCCTGGCACCTGCGCTATCACCGAAGACGTTCTTGAAGAATACCGCTGCGACGAGCGCCTCCGACGTGGCCAAGTCTTTTTTGCTAACGGCAGCGAAGTACGCGACGTTGGCGAGCACGTACAGAATCGTGACACCCCCGATAGCAAGGGGTGCAGCAATAGAGAGCGTCCTTCGAGGGTCTTTGAGCTCGCCGATAACATAGTTGGCATTCTCCCAACCCTTGTAGCTGTATATGATATTCAGCAGCGCGTTACAATATCCGTAGCCGCCCGTACCGCCATAGTCGGCGGTTACTTCAAGTGCGAATGCGTTGTGGAAGTTGTTAGGTACCTTCACACGTGTATGCCCGGCCAGAGCAGCGAAGCCGGAGAACACGATGAACAGGAGGACGACGACTTTGAAGATACCTAGGGCGTTGACCAGGCGAAGGCCCCATTTGGGGAGGAAGGAGTGCAGACAGACGGAAAATGTTATTGCTGCGACACCAATGCCACGAGAAGTCCAGTTATCATCTTGAGTGCTCCCGGATGCAGCCAGGACGTACTGACCAAAAGCCAGAGAATTTCCGGACGAGAAACCAAGCAGGATCATCTGGGACGCCAAGACGCAGGTGGCAAGGTACCGAGGATGGCGGTAAACTCGTTCAAGATAATTCTTCTCACCACCAGATCGAGGGATCGCGAGGCCGAATTCGAGCCAAATACTGAGACCAGCAAAAGTGAGCAGGCCACCTATGACCCAGAGAATGATCGACACGCCAACGGAACCTGTAGCGGCAAAGACGCTCGACGGCGTTGAAAAGACTAGCACCCACTGTTAGCGGGGGTAAGACAATCGGGCCGTAAACATGGTAGGTAATCATGGACTCACCGCCAGTTCCGATCATTTTGTTCAAGATGAGGAACGTTGCGCCGGTGATGCCAATTTTCCGCGACTCGTCAAGATTGTACGTCTGGACATTGGCCGTAGATCCAGCATCAGCACCGACATTATCCGGAGAGATGCTCCCTTCCGGGGCATCTCGGTCAGACGAATCGATATTACTGTCCTTGCCCATCCCGTCGTCGCTTTCGATATGATGGCAGTCGAAGTCCGCGCCAAAAAAAAGAACCAAGAGACTGGGAGGGTAGAATCACGGAGGTCTTATCGACTCGGTTATATATACTTCATTCTCTACGTCCGTATACCCATGCGCAATCACGCAAGCCGCACTACTGTGAATATCATTTCGGCAGCCAATGACGCCATGCCATTTCTGCGTAGCATTGGCGGCCAAATGTAGGAAGGCCTTGGCGAGCACGCCATATCACCCCCTTGAACCGTCGCGAGGAAGTCTCGTGGAAGCTCGCTCCGGGTGAATCCAACCCCCTCCCTCGGAGATTCCAGCCATACGAAATTCCCATGTAGGGGGACATTTGCTCACGTCTTTTCGGAGAGCAGCTGGTCTGGGTGTCAGCGGAAGAACGCCAAGATGCGGACACGACCTACCTACGCACGCGAGAGTCTAACTCCACGGGGGAGAAGGTTAACGAGGGTTTATCAGAATCCATTGCCCGTACAAGGCAGGGCTCTCAAAGACCGGCATGAGGCGGGCCAGGGTGAAGGGGGCAGTATTACCTACCTAGGTAATACACAGCATGTGAGTACTTACGGAATACATACGTGACTCCATGCCGGCCAGCAGTCGTAGGAGGCTGGAGATCGTATGAGAGGAGCGGGTGTGCGGTATTCGATATCCCTCGCGATCCCGCAAGTACCCGCCCGGTATTCGATTTTTATCTGGCTAACGAAGCACGCAAGCGTTAGGCGCACGCTAGAGATGCGAGATCTGCATTGGCGGCGGCAAATCGTGGCTCCTGAGAGAAATCCTTATCTAGCGTATTTGCATGGCTGCCATGGCCGACGAGGAAATGCACCTAGCAGATGTAACGTGTGTATCAAGATCTAGATGCTGCCTATCTGCATACCCTGGCACCGATAAAAGGTTCCTTTGTTATACCTAGGTATACTCCGTGAGGATGGATTGTATACGTGCCGTCCCGTCCCGACCACGCGGTAGTGCTCGAAGGTGTTCCGGCGTGGGCAACGCAATCATTTCCAGCCGCCGTTTCCGAAGCCGAGTCGGCAGAAACGTCTTTCCGGGAACAAAAGCGATGCTCCACAAATTGGCAGCGACGAAGAGATTAGACTCGGCGTCTCCGTCCACGGTGTATTCGGATGGCATTGCGATCACTAATCCGGCCGTGGACCAACTCTCGAGTCTCACAGCCAGAAGTTTACCCAGACGACACGCAAATGTTTACTCGCCCAAGACGAATTGGGTCGTCCACATCATCCAGCATGCCGACCCGGACAGGCCCCGTCCACTTGGTTATCAAGGAGTGCAACGTACCCATGTGATAGAACGCAAGCGCCAAAAAGGATGTCCGTTTGGGGAATTATCTCTTATCATTTTCCAAGTGATAGACAGTCATTGAACGAAAGCGATAATGCTAATACCACCGTATGCCAGCCAACTAAGGCTCTGTCTTTATACCTTTACCAAAAAAGGCACAGCTGCTTCTCCCAAACGGAACATGCCGCCTCCATCTAAACTTTACATAGCAAGCGGGACAGGGCTCGGATCATGTTCCCGGCATGACACAAGCAAGGAGACGATCACTATAATCCGATCCGTCAACGGCCAGTATCATCAAGACTCCCGAAGCCGTTGACCAGCCCAAAGGCAACATCTCTCTCTCAGCATAAGAATACCAGGGGTTAAACAACGTTGAGGGCCACATATGCGAAACATCACTATTGCTTTGATATCCGGCGGGTCTCCAAGA
This sequence comes from Xylaria intraflava, assembly GCA_022385655.1. Taxonomy (NCBI): domain Eukaryota; kingdom Fungi; phylum Ascomycota; class Sordariomycetes; order Xylariales; family Xylariaceae; genus Xylaria; species Xylaria intraflava. Next base: position 53,726 of record MU279827.1, on the reverse strand, counting down.
AGAAGACGGCTCGCGGCATTGGGGGTCACGACAAGCTCATCATCATCTTCGCTGTCGAAGTAATCGCTTTCACCAGAGTCATAACTGGGGCTATCATCCGCCATTTCGGCCTCATTGTCAGTGTCGCCCTCGGTCTGCGGATGCTGCTCATTATCATGTTCTAGCCGCATCTCATCTCTCCTCGCGGCCGGCAGGCGGGGACGTTTATACGTTGTAATAATCTCAGCGTCGGATTCGCTGAGTTTTTTATACTGGGCGACCAGCCAGGCTTCCTTCACCTTCTCTATCTCCCGCTGATGGTGACTTAAGGAACTGGGAGGGTGTCCGCTAGGGCTTGGACGGTATCCAACCCCGTCAAAGAATGCGCGAGCCTCCTCAGGGAGCGGGTGCGGCGCGGCACCGCAAACAAAATCGTAAAACTTCCGTATCCGAGAATTATCAAGGACATCCACTAAAGCATGTGTGTCCCCGTGTTCGAAGAGCCCTGCAGCCCAGGCTTGTTCCGGTCGAACATGGAGGGTGATGATGTCGCATACGAGGCCGATCCTTTTAACCATAGGAAAGACGGATTTAGTGAGGACATGTTCTAAAATCCATCTGATTCTGAGAGCGCTGCTCGTCCGACTTATGAAGGCGACATTTCGCGCAAGGGCATTTAACCTCGACGCATTATACCCAATGTAATTGTACACGTGGGCATTCTTGCCATGGGGTGTTGCCAGTATGTTCGATTCCCTGAAAGGAATATAGGGGTCTATGCACAGCCAGTCTTCCCGCGGGTTAAAACAAGTGCGACGGACTGGGGGTATTGGATGGCCGAAACCCCAGCGTCCGAGGAAAAAGGGCAGAGTGGTATGGATTCCCCAGGTATCGTGTACCACTCTTCGCGATTCCTGACTGACTCGATTCAAGACGTGTGAGCGCAATCTAATGGGACGAATGAGGTTCTGACTGTCTATAAGACATTCGGTCAGGGGTTGGCGTGCGCATGTGAAAAGCACGACAACGCGACTTTCGGATTGAAGTAACGCGTATCGCCAAATTCGTACTCGAATATACGGTGGTAGATTTTTGAATAATGCGAAGTTTGTCAAGGTTATGTTTTGAGTTGTGGGATCGATGCTGACTTGGCCACTGATGCTTTGGTGTTCTCGCTGGGCGGGCGGGGGATTACTTGTTACTGAGCTGTTAAGGATAGCTGGCTCCGGGGAATTCAACAGTAATCCGGATATATCTGTATCAATGATTTGTGGGATCGATTGTTCAATATGGCCTGAATGTTCAGGAGGTTGACCTTGAGCTTTAACGTCATGATCGGGCTCGGTATCGGCGTCCATATTCGGGCTCGAGGTATTTTGGATCGTCATCCTGCCTGGAATCCGCTACTTTTAACGCGACGAGGCCACTGTCATATCGTGACGGATTGGTAATTTTACTTCGCAAGTCCAATACGAGAGGTCCGGTTAAGCCTGCGGGAATCAAGAATAAGCCAAAGGGACAGCGCAAATCCGAATGGGAAGCCTTACTCGTCGAAACTTAACCATGAGGAGGGAAAAGATAAACTGATAGAAAACACGATGGATCTGGGCCTCACCAGAAAATATAAAAGAGCAGATCGTGAACAAGCCCGTATGACATGAAATGCTCAACCGCTACGTAAGAGCCCCCTCCCAGCACATGCGGACGAGCTTTCGTAATTTATCTCGCGTGCAATATAATTTTGGAAGTGGTCACTTGAACGCCTTACTGCTATCGATCTTCACCCTTGGCCTTCTACCGTACATACTTGCCTACGGTATGGCGAGAATTATACCTACCCGCCGACTAATACACGTCGTTCTTGCTGAAAGAGTCAACAATCCAGCACGAAACCGCACTAAAAGACAGACGTACTGTCTACTATTTGGTCTGCCAGTCTCAAGAGGGAAGGAATGAATTATAATATTAACGTGGCGACGTCTAACATCCATACGGGGAGGACATCTCATGAACACCACTGCAGCTATTCGATCCCCATCCCAAGCCAGTGCCGCAACGGCGTCCTATGGATACCTGAGAATACAATCTACGAATAGGACTCTGAGCGGCTGAGCATCTGATACCGTACAACGAGGCTCCCCGTTACAACACAATGATGTTTCCTCACAGCTAGGAGGTATGCTTCGCGCCCCAAGGGATATCCAACTTGGCTATGCGTACATATCTCTGAGAGCCGCCGATGCTGCATGGCAGTCGGGTCTTGAGGTAGAAATCCCAACCCCCCTATCTGAACATCATCATTGATACCAAGCAAGGTGTGAATGACCCCGTAGCAAATGAAGCCAAAAGCCCGTCCAGATAATGTACGTCCAGATACATAGTCCATAATTCCTAACCCCCAACAAAACTTGAATTAAGGGGAAAAACAACCAGCAAAAGAAAACCGCCCTCAGGCAGGAAAGAAACGTTTTAGTTTACTTTTTTTATAATCAGCTTACTTCGATACAACCATGGGTACCTATGTAATTCACCTACCCGTCGAGGTAGACAAACCACGGTGCTCCCATCGATTTCTCAAGCCAGCGACTGATCGTCTCCATGCCTTGAGAAGCGCGGAGTCCAAGCTCGAGATAAACTCGTCTTCTTGCCTCCGCCGCGAAGAGAACCGGTCCTTTTTGAGCGTTGCTATTTGCGCACCCCCTTATTGACTATTTGCGCATCCCTCCGGGCCGTTTCGGTTACCATAGCCTTGGCGGCCCAAACGGAGGTCCCCCCTCGGCTGACTGGGAGAGCCTATTCCAATCCCTACACCACCTACCATCGGAGGGAGAAGCGCCAGAGTAGTAGGCCTTGGTACGCCTTTGACTGGGGGCATTAATACACTTTCACAAGCTGGCAGCGGCACTGGTACAAGTGGTCAAAGCCGTGGTAGGGCTGGAAAGTCTGGCAGGGCTAGAGGGTCTGGTAGGGGCCGTGGGGGTCGACGTGGTAGAGGTAGGGTTAGAAGTGAGGCCTAAGGCGGGCGCAAGTAGGTTAACATAGTACGTATACGAAGGGAATAGACTGCGCTTGACTATATAATTGACTGTTCAATTGAATGCGAAAGTGGCCGTTGATTCAATGGCCCGTCAAGGCTCTGGTAGCCGAAACGGCCCGGAGGGATGCGCAAATAGTCAATAAGGGGGTGCGCAAATAGCAACGCTCTTCTTGAGGGACAGGGTGGTGAGGTAGTGGGTGCCTCTAGGCCTCACCACTACACCATCAAGCTTGTAGGGACCTCGTAGTGTTGACATTTATATGTTTGATACCACCGACTGACTTCACCTCTGCTTACGTAACCAAGCAACCTGAGGAGTACGTGCAGGATCCGATTCAGGGCGGTGGTCTTGAATGGCTTGGGTTAAAAGCGAAGTGTTCGCAGCACTTAGGGGACTCAAGGTTGCCCACCTGCTGAAAGGCGGCTCGGTATTTGAACCTCCTATCCTTCACCTTCCACTGATGAGAGGGTAAGAGTTGAGACGGTTGAGTTTCGGTGTTAAATGAATGCCACCTCGAACTCCCCAACATCTACTACCTACATCAACAACGAATCCGCTTAATAAATCTCACTTACGAGGCCACACCACGCCACACGGGACCGAATACCAAACACAAGCATCAAAGAAGTAGCCGGTAATAAAACGCATTTGATAGGGCTCAGATATCTACTAGTTCTACCGCAGTATCGACCATGACGTCCGAGGACTACATGTAGTTAGGTAGTCTAATCCCGAACGCGAGGAGCACGCGTTCTATTCATGTGCCGCCAACCATCGCATCCACCACTCCCCGCAGCGCGCCTCGATATCCGAACTCCCAACTCGCATCGCGGAATCAATGAGACCGAGACTCTAATCAGAAACCTCAGAAATTAACGTGATGAAAAAGGGGTATTATGTGGAGAGAGCATCGCCAAACATTCAAGTCAACTGGGCGATCCGCACAATCCTGTCTTCCACGGTCTAACTAACTTTTCGGCGTTTTCCTGTACCCTTTTTGTCCTAGCAGGACCATGCCAGCCATGGCATGCTGTATAACTTTTTCCTTCTCCCAATGTCAAAAGTAGCTTTTCGGTGTCGTTTCAAGGAACAGACGAAGTCTACAAATCGAAGCTCGCCATGCTGTTGCTCGTTCACCCTAGTCAAGTATGTCCATGCAGAAGTAGGAAAGCCCTAACAAACACCGATCGCGATGCCGACTAAAAACCGAACCAAATGTCAATGCCCAAGAGCTTCCATGCAATGTACCGTAGAAAATCGTGGCAAAAAGCTCGCCAAGTAAACACGCCGTCGTTTCGTCATGAATTCCATCAGATCTTCGCCAACATCGCCAACTAGACCATGGAGTCTGGGATGTTGTATAGAGGCGGAGCCTGCTGTGGTTGCTGCTGTGCGACATCGAACTGAGGAACCCATCTTCGGATGATTCGTGGCGTCTCATGGTGGATAACTTCCTCCCGCCAGTTCAGAACGTCCCATGGTTCAGCGATGGTAAACCGATGTGGTGCGGACAAACGGGACTGGATTTCGAAGGCATGAGGGACTGCCCCGGATCGAACAGCCTCAACAGCACGAAGACGTCTTGCTTCTCGCTCGGCCACAACTTCGGCTACCGCGCGGTACCTATCTTGAGCCGTGTTCCAACTCGAAACACCGTCACTACCGGTTGTTAAGACTTGGCATAACTGATCGTACGGTAAATTGAGTAGAATAAGTGACAAGATGGGTGAACACTTTGCGGGCTCACGCTGCGACTGCGTGCCATCGTCCGGGTATGCTGGGGGAAGATCGCCGAATTTGATGCTGGTAAGACGAACTTGCCTTGGGAATTGGCGCGGGGTCGTGCCTCTAGCAATAGCAGGAACCGCTTTGTGTGTGTGATATGTACGCGTTGTGGTCGAATTGTTCATGTTAGCGGCGCCCATCGGAATTCTTGCGATCTTTGAAGTATCCGGAACCGAAATATCTAGTTCAAAATTAGGCGGAAATTCGGTAACTAAGAAATTCATAATAGCAGCCAAAAGAATCTTAGTCTCCGGTCCGTATCCGAATTCCAAGAATGCAGAGGGTGAGAATTCTTCTGGCTCTGTAACGCGATCAAAGTGTCGTTGAATGGTATTTTCTAGCACGAAGCCCAAGCCCGTCTCGATGGTGTCCCAAGTAAGAGTGTTAGCGGCAACTTCTAGGCCTCGGATCAGTATGTCCTGCATGGCAAGAATGTGGCCTGCGGTCGCATAGCCCAGGCAGAAGGTAAATTGGTCTGTGCTATCGCCAGCAAAATCCATGCCATTACCCGCATTGCCTAGCATAGGATGATGCGGTTGCGGAAGTTGGTGCTGATACAAGTACAGATACTGGACAGCGCTCCACCAAGCATCGGGGCGTAAATATGCATCGTCACTTTCTACGGCAATGGTGTGGCAAGCCCTATCATTCGCGCGAGCAGTTAGGATTTGCTGTTTGAGGGCAGGACTGCGAGCTAGGATAAGCTTATGTGCACTGATCTTGACAGGATGAAGGCCCTTGGCAAATGTAAGCTCCAGAACACAATCGGCCAGTTCTGGGTTATCGAACAAGTTCCTGATATAATTGACGCCTCCCATCGCCTCATCGTCGGCAATATTGAATTGTCGCGACATGGGTTGTGGGGGCAAAAAGGGGGGGAAGGCTCCAGGGGGGTGAGGAGCAGCAGAATGCTCGTGGTGCACATGAGCATACGACGCAGACGGATGATAAGGGAGGGGGGGATTCTCCATTCCGTTAGGCTCGCCCGAAGTATGAGAGCCGTGGAAGCTATGGGGCGTTGGCGGACCATAACGACCGGCACCAGGAGCATATGTGTCCATGTGAACAGGTGGAGCCGGATTCGGCATCATTCCGTATCCGTCCATTGTCGAGATAGGGATCATATTCTCTCGGAAACGGGTGTTAATGGGCCCGGGAAATCCGCTGTTATTCGAATGGTTATGGTCGTGACCATTAGAGCGTGGCGGACCTCGATGATCACCGTTCATAGGAGGGTGTGGAGGTGGCATGAAGCCACCTGGAAGAGGTGCTGGGGAAGGTGAATGAGAGTCGGGAGCGCCGAACATTATTCCGCCTCCGTTACTCATCTGATGTGCGTGCTGATGAGGGTGCATGTGGTGCGGATGTGGGGCATGAAAAGGAGCATGATGGTGGTGTTGGTCAACCACATGCTGATGGTGTGGCAGTGGGCGGCCATGGAAAGGAAGAGTGGCTACAAACTCCTTTTCAGTAGTTGGAACTGCTGGCTTGCTGTGTGAGGCATATGGCAGATCACCATTTGTACCTGCGCGGTCTGGGTGAGATGGCGGTCTAATAAAAGGGCGCAATGAAGTCGAAAGACAAGACTCACCTTGGGTGGCTCCAGGTCCATAGCTAGCGCCGGCAGTGGGCTTTGCACTGGTATAATCAACACCATTCACTTGCTGCGAGAATACTTCGGGTTGTTGCTCGCGGTTGACGGAAGGCACGGCGGCGCCCTCCTGTTTCTCTGCATTCTGACTTTTGACTTCATCCTTGGTCGAGTGGGCCGGGTCGTGGCCGAGCAGGGCGGCTTCGAGAGAGGAGACTGCAAGGTCATTAGACGTGGAGGCGGTAGGCGTATGCTCGTGTGAAGATTTCGTAGCAGTGGTTCTAACACTGTCGGATCGTTTGTTCACGTAAGGCAGGGGGATGGCAGGGAGGACCACGTTCGGTCGGTTGGTGGTAGCAACGGCGGGCGGCGCAGATGCAGGATTTTGTTTCTTTGCATGGCCAGAAGCAGATCCTGCGGGCCTCGGCAAGGGACCGGACGGCGGTGCCATGATTATAGCGCGTACTGCGTGTGTGTCTGCCTGATATCGGCGAATAGGACGACTAAAGGAATGACGACGGGGGTGATTTGTCGTGGCGGTTGAGTTAACACTACCGGCGTTCCGCGAACGTTCGGCAATGAGAAGCTCGGGGATGATAGGTGCGAAAAAAAGAAAAGGAGTGGACGGGAAGGTGGGCAGAACGAAACGAATAGAGAAATCAGGAAGTAGGCAGCAGAGGCGTATATCCTCTGGCAGTTCGAGATCCGGCGGGCCGCAGAAAGTGACGAGGGCGCAGAAGGCAAAAAGTTGGGCGGTGGGCCGTTAACGGTAACCGAACTGCGAACTGGACTCGGCGACTCAACCGGAGCTCAATGGTGTCATGGGAAACGGGAGCACCATACCCAGCAATGCGTGGCGTGCAACACAATGCTATGATGAGGAAAATACCAATTAGCAGTTAATGGATGCAGGATTATCGGGTACCAGGAAAAATGGACGGGCGGCGATGCTTGTCGCGTCTGGCGGGCAAGCCAGGCACAGCCAGAAACAGGCTGACTGTTGGGATGCAAGGGAAAAGGAGAAGGGCGTGAAGGAGACGGGAGTACCTAGGGCCTCAAATAAGAGACTTTGGGCGTGCACCAATATACAGAATGTCACACCGGTGTTGGCTGTTGAGCCGTTTGGTGGTGGCGGACTGGGGGGAAGAAGATGGACGGAGATGGAGACGATGGGGATGTTTGGATGATTAAATTGATCAACCGTCAAAATGTACACCGGTACCTCCAGGTCATGGCAGGCTGGCACTGCTGCGCATGCACAGAAGGTCGGGGTGGGGGGCCTACAGGTGCTGGGCAGTGGAGAGCGGGAGATTCCAGGGGAGTACGTACCGTGCTTAGGGACCGATTATGGCGCATGGGCAGCGATTGTAGGCGACCGTAGGCGACCGTAGGCGGCGATTGTAGGCACCGATTAGATACTGCACCGGCACCTGCACTAAGGGTACATCGCAGGTACGGCCAGAACAGTAGGGCAAATGCGGACAAGCTCCGGGTGCGCACCTCGAAACCGGGTTTGCGCTGCCATGTGGACGGCACACGCACAGTACTACCATGTAGGTTCCGGGTAGCTACGGTTATGGTTATAATGGCCGTTGCAGTTGCAGTTGCAGTTGCAGTTGCAATTCTCAGCAGCAGCGAGTTGGTTGCGTGAAAGGGTACCTGCTACCTATCAGACCGGTATGATACTGATAAGCATGAAGTCTGAAAACAGAGGGGTAGGTACGCACACCTTTATTATGTGTAGTAATCCTCGTGCTGTACCTACCGTGCTCCGTACCGTCCCTACCGCTGTCCCTTTTCGTGGTTCTGTGCATCTACCTATCTACGCGTAACAGTCAGCACCTGCTACTGTGCTCGGTAGTGAATGTAGGCCAGTGGAAGGAGCAAAGGAAAAACCTTTCCTGGGTTTTGCAGCATTCCACTGTAGCGGTAACCATACCACGAGTACCTACAAACTTATCTAGAGCTAATTCAGCTCGGGTTGAGGCCGCTAGACCAGTTTCAGCCGAAAACATAACGAATTGCGACTACCCAAGGTAAGCTTAAGCACCGTTGCAGTTTAGCGCATTGTACCTGTTTAATTGCCTATGGCGTAATGGTTGTAGGTACATTTGTAGGGCTCGAGCTACGGAGATACCTACGGTAGGTACGGCGCCTACCATTGTCCGCCCGTCAAGACCGGAATAAAGACAAGCCACGAATGAAAGCCCCGCCATTCCGTCATTGACCATTCGATGAACGGGCAACTAACCTCCTGCTTCGGTGATTTTCACGCCTACCGAGCATACCCAGTCATATCGGCCTAGAGCCTCATCAAGGAGCTACAGGTCTAGATAGGAGGTGGGAGTACAGTTTTGAGCCGCATCTCCACCGAGCCATGTGCTGCTGTAAGGTACAGTCTGGGTGGAAATCCGATTTAATAGTAATGCGCCGCTGAGACCGCTAAGATCCACTGTAACGCTACTATGCGGCGCATTACTTTTACGTAGCTCTCCGTAGTTACCACACCACCTCCGTCATCCGAGTAGGTAGGTAATCTTTAAGCACTCTGCATGTGAGCTCAAATTCCCGAATGTACCCTGAAAGCCGAGATTTTTCTTTTGGAAAAAAAAATAAAAATAAAAAAATAAACGTCTTCCTCTGCTTCTTTCTGAACCTCAAGTGGTTGAAAAATTCTAAACTTAACTTATCACCCAACTTGTTGCAATACAAGTACATAGGTGTATCGCAGAACCCGAATATATCAAGGCACCGGGATGATCTCAAAGAGAGTCGTTTCTGCCTATCGAGTATTTACTTAAGGGAACACGACTGTGCTAAACGGCGAGAAAACTGCTTCAGTATGGACAGTATAAATGACATGAATGAATGCTAACGTGAGACGTTGTCAGGACACAATTTCAAGATTTCCTCGCGCACATAGCCCAAGAACCACTGGTGTAGCCAGCTGATGTCCAATGTGTGTGTATACGGAGGTGGCCGTTTACTACCCACCTATAGGCCTACCGCCTTGTCGGAGCCTGTAAGATATAACATTGACAAATACACCAAAACAACAGATAGGGTGAACACTCAGAAGACGCCACCGGCTTTACGATACTCATGGAAACATAGCGTAATGTCGACAATATAGGTGGAAACGTTTGTGGAACGACACGGACGGCTAGCAACATACGAATAGTCGATCCGAATGTAAACGCCGGGGTTTCAAACCGGGTCGGATTGTCCTGGATTTATGATAACGGCGACCGCAAGCAAAAGCACAGTGGTTGGGCTAACATCTGATCTTCAAGGGAGGTAAAAATGTGAGTTGCTTGTCTAGCTCCCGGCGTATGTGGAGTTGCCAGTCGCCAGCTTGTTAGATTCTACACGAAGTATTAGCTTCGTGATAAACCCAAAGCAAATACAGGTATTTACCATTATAACTACCTAGTAGTTGATCTGAGCAATCGGCCGCTCCACGCGGTAAGCAAGCCGGGTCATTTCCGCAAATACAGGAATCATGAACTATATACATACAAACAATCCGTACTTAGTATTGTCCAGAGGCGATTGACTAACAAGGATAGGGCTTGTCAAGATAATGTTTATAAACTTGGGTATCATATTTTAGGTCAAAGTATAGCAGGTTGTCAGCGCTATGGGTTTGCCAATATCAGCAATCAGAGCAGAAAACGGCATGCTATTCTAACATCCGAGGGAAACTAAATCATAAGAAGTTGATACCAACACCAACTTGTAAGCCTTTCCTACTCTCTTCGCCCATACGCGTTACAAGAGGTAAACTGAAATTGAGTTCAAATCTCGCGATACTATGTGTGTAGACGAGGCCCACGCCCGCAGAGATGCTCGGCAAGCCCGTACTGGCCTCCTTTGCGGCAGACAGCATGCCATCTAAAACTGAAGCGGCCGTCATCCGCTGCCCCGATGCGTTGCCATGGTTTTTCCCCCTGTGCTTCATCGCTACCGATCTGCCACCATTGGCAAATAGTTGGATTCGGAAAGGGGAATCGGGCGCAGTTCTGGGAAACGGGATGAGCATGTTCACACTGCTGGCGACGAATACGTCACCGCCAAGTGCGTCGGCACCATCCCTTGGGCCTAACCCCCCAAGGGAAAATCCACGAACATCTGTGGGGCCTCCCAGCGTAAACCGGTCGTTCAGTCGGCTGGGAGATGCTCCATTTAAGCCGAAAGATAGGGGTAGAGGGTAAAGCAATCCAGCCCGGAGTCCGCACCCAATTGAAACCCCAGAGGGGCCTTTTAAACCTGGAATGGAAATTGGCACGGCACCCGTAACCTCGATTTCACTCTTAGAAAACCCAACATCTCCCCCTAGCAAACCCCATCCAGCCAGCTCAGTGCTCGATTTTATCATATAGCCCCTTTGCGGCAATAAGGGGTTGTCTCGCCGCTCTCGCTGGAACAGATAGGAGATGGCGCTCTTTACCGAATCTCCGGCGTCGCCACGTATGGTGGGACTCGCTGTGGCAGACAGGCCAGTCAGTTGTCTCCATATGCCGGAATACCCTAACTGATAACGATCACCATTCTCTTTCGCCCAAGTCAGCTTGAGCCCGCCTCCTTTTAGAACCTCTTCATGGCTTGCCCAAGGCTTGTGAGTACTGCTAGCCAGCCCATCTATGCTGAACTTCAGGGCGGGATTGCTATTTATCGGGGTGGCAAATTCAGCACTGTACGCCGACCGGGTTCTTGTGCCTGTTGAAGCATTCACAGACAAGACCTCAGCGCCACCAAAGACGTTTCGACAAAGCATAGTCGCATAGGCAGAGCCTTCTGTATTGCCTACATCCGTGCCTGTTTGCAACACCAGTCGAGATCTTTCTCGTACTCGAATGGAAGCTTCAAGGTCTGTCACAGGCATCGAGGGATCGACATGCGGCGGCCGAGAAAAGCTCAGGACGATATTCGGCTGGAATATGTCTTGGGATATGGGAGTCAGCGGATGTATATTCTTACACAAAACCCGGACATTATAGCCGTACCAAATCTCTGCAGTTGCAATACAGCATGACCAAGCTCATCCATAAGCTGTTGCAAGGTGTAATTGGCATTGCGGCTGCCTTCTACCAGGGGCTGGAAGAGGGGATTGAGGAACGATTTTCGGGTGTTCTTGGCACCGTGGATCTGGACGCTGGAGAGGGTGACGGGTAGAGTTAGATTTTGTAAGAGCTTATAGAGTCAGTAAGCGTAAGCTGGTAGAATTGCTTTCAAGACATACTGACCAAATGGGCTGTTCGCTGTTCGGAGTCGGATTCTCGTATGTGCGTCCCCTCCGACGCCGCTCTCCGTTCTATAGAGCCTTGTTCGTTCTTGATCAAACTTTCGAACACCTAAAGACATTTTGGATTAATGATTTTGCGTGATTAAACAGGGGAACCGGCATGATTTACATCGTCGCCCCCGGGACCAGAAGACTGAGCCATAGCGGCGGGGAGTGGGAGCGCTGCCCCTATATTAATGCTAATGGAATCGTGTGCGCTACCTTAGCCCACAGTCGAGGGAGTGCTCAAACCAGGTCAAGTTGCGTAAATGAAAAACCACAAATTGTGTTTACAAAATACCCATCGACGAGTTGGCACCCAACTGAAGGGAGAGTTGCCATTATGGATAATGCTTCAAGTAGCTATCTGTCTAGGGTATGACGCTGTGTGGCTGGTGGGCAGGGTTATCCCACCCATTTCTGGATCAGCTGAGATTATGTAAGCGACTACACTCACAGCTGGCAGCACCTGTCAGCGGCTGCTGTATCTAGGCAAGCTGGACAGACTGAAGCAAACTGCTTGGAAACCTGAGATGAATACCTACAGCTGAGGCATGACCTTAACAGTACGGAATACAAAAGTCCGATTTGAAAAGTATGCGCGACAATGGCCGCTATGGTCGCCTTTATAACACCAATGAGAGCGCATCCACATCGGGTTTCCGTATAGAGACACGATTCTTCTGCGCCTCCTATTGCCCTTCAAAATAAGTCAAAAAGGTCGCGCGCATATACGTATGTTTACATATCACAAGGTTACTGTACTCAACACCAGATGAAATGTCGTCCGCACGTCTTGGCGAAGACGCGGCATTAAAACGTAGAATGTGGGCCTTGGAATGGAGCCGTACTTCGTAAAAGACACCTTAAGAGGTACCAACAAGCTGACGATCTGAGGTCCTTCCTCTCCACCAGACGGCAGTGTTAACGTGATCTTCACTCCGGACGATCGATTCGACGGTCGAAAACATTGGCCGAGCCCCTTGGATCAACCGGGCCCTTCTCACCGCTGAGATTAGAGGACGCCACACTTGCCCTATAGCTACAGCACCGTCTTTCCTATCTCTCGTTTCGAATTGCAGTTTCTCGGAATTCGGATACAACGGACTAGAGTTGATAATCTCAGACGCTCATACCAGCTTCTGTGGCTTGCTGTGGCTGGTGACTTTTGCTGAGTTATGACTAAAATGGGCTTGTTGGTATCTACTACCTTTACCAACTTTTGGCGCGTGTTCAAGCTCCTGTCACCAGCCTTTATATGTTCGCACTCCGTACATGTGTACACAGTACATAGCGAACATTCCACTACGGAATAACACTATTGTGCACTAGAATACGCTACAGCACATTTGTCTGCCGGGGAAAACTAAGATTAGCGTGCTTTCTAGCTCAATACGACAGCTAGAATAATGAAGCTAAGCCTAGATTGGTAAACAGGCTTTGACATGGAATGTACAGGATACCTACCCGGATGTGCACAATCGGATGACTTAGCCTCAGACGTTCCCGACACTTCAAGTTGCCTGCCTGCACCAAAACCACGTTGCGCATTCATCCATCATCAACGTCTTCAGCCAGCCGCTCCTCTCATACCCAACCCCTACATAAGCTATTGTGATTCCACGCGTCTGCGGCAACTATTTGTCAATCCGGATTGATTTGTACCTATCGCCACGGCATACTTCCTTCATTCTGGATTCGGTTTGGTAGACTGCGAAGTTCAATGGCCAGCAAACAAGCGAGCAAGCGCGTATGTCCTCGTTTACTCTTGGATCTCGAGATAGCCGCTGACGTTATGTTATCCCTTTTAGCTGGCGCGTGAATATAAATCCATCTCGGAAAACCCGCCTCCATACATCTCAGCGCACCCTTCTGAGTCTAATATTCTTGAGTGCGTTTTGCAAATTCCTCGATTCTCGCTCGCGCGCTGACGTAGTCCAGATGGCACTACATTATTACAGGACCCGAAGACACTCCCTATCATGGGGGCCAATACTGGGGAACCTTGATCTTTCCGCCTAACTATCCTTTCGCGCCACCAGCCATCCGAATGCATACACCGTCTGGGCGCTTCCAGCCCTCAACCAGACTTTGTCTTTCGATCTCCGACTTCCATCCAAAATCTTTCAACCCGGCATGGGAGGTATCCACAATCTTAATCGGCCTGCTGTCATTCATGACATCCGAAGAGATGACGACCGGCTCGGTGTCAGCCACACCACGTGAACGCAAAATATATGCCGAGCGGTCGCGGTGGTGGAACTCAACAGGAGGCGGCTCATACGGCAAGAACCCAGCACAAAAAGGAAACGTCAAGGTAGGGGATGGAGGTGCTAAGTTTCGGGCAGAGTGGCCGGAAGTAGACAAGGAAAACTGGGCTTGGATGGAAAATAATATCAATACAGCTACTGGGGAACCCATTCGCGTTTCGTGCGGGCCAGCCTTGGGTTCTACAAGCAGGGGAGGGCAAACCCAGACCGTTGTGGACACAGTGGTCCAACAGAGGGACGCCGGCACGGGATGGCTAAGCCGTAACCGACTTTTAGTCATGGGCGGGATCGTATTCCTCTACGTGCTAATAGCTCGTCTTCTAGGCGAGGCGGAAGAGGCATAAGAAGAAATAATGAGCGCAGTGCTAGCATGCCTGATTCATGAGATGGGATGGATTGTCCTCAAGCTCTATACGAGCAGACGGCCTCCAGCAAGCGGAAGCTAGGACAAATGTATACGAATCATTCTAATTCTTGTCGGAGACAATGTTTTCCTACCCACCAGCGGGGTGGATTGCACAGGGCGTTCGTTCAGGGCATCTGTTAAAGCATCGGTATGGGGAAGAAACACCATCTCCTGGCACTCTTGTATTTTCTTCTTCTATTTCCTATTGTTATCCATGTATGGTACGTTCGTGGAGGGGGTCATTGGTTCGGACGTCATCGGTTCAGACGAGCGGGTTGATTTAGAAGCACAGCACGTTATTCCGTACCGGATAGAAAGAGAAAAGAATCTCCTACACAGCGTACCTACCTAGAGCCTCGGTTCATGTTTGTGTTGGAGGTACGTACCTTTCATTCACTGCCTGTACCTGCCGTGTCGCCCCGTCGCTCCTGCGCCGCCGAGTGCCGTTGCTTCCCCCGGTGCTCCTTCCATACTTGAGCAGCGTCTCCGGGATTGGCACGTGTTTCGTCCCGAGTTAGGTCATAGCTTTCACATCTCCCCTTTCCCGTCTCCTCCATCACGGTCCTTCCTTCACGTCTCCCCTTTCCTGTCTCTTCCATCACGTCTCTTCCGTCACCATCCGTCGTCCAACCGACCCTTAGTCATCGCGCACCTCTGAAGGTCTACATGCTTCAGGCAGGTTGCAATTAGATCGCCGGTATGTTCATACACATTTCCCTTAAGCCGTTCAGATTCTTGCCGAAGGCCTTGTTTTATCATCCATCATCGTCGCACCCCGAGTCACTACAGCACAACTCTAGTCAGGGCCGGACGGCACATATCGTCTCCGGTGTGCTCAATTTTCCGTTTACGCTTATCTTTTTGTCTAACTAGTGCTCAGCTTCCAATCCTCGATCACTCTATCCTTGACCATGGAGTCCTCTATGGAAACTGGCCCTCCTTACAAGGCCGCGGTAATAACTGACCCCGTCCCTCGCACACTGACTCCGATTCCGGAGACTGAGACTGAACCCCAGTATCCTATCACATGCACTTTCCATCCAGATGCCGATTTGAAAGTTACCATCCACGCCCCCAATGCAGATCCAGTTGTATATATGGTCTGCGCGTCCGCCTTGTCTTGCGCTTCCCGTCAATGGCGTCGCATGCTATACAGCAACGCCGCGGAGGCACAAGGTAACCAAGAAAAAGATGAGGCGAAACCAGAGCAGGTTCAAACCCTGAAACTCGAGGGCAACGCGGAGGCTCTTGGCATCATTTTCCGTATTGTCCATTACGACTTCATTTACGTGCCCCAGGAGCCAACTGTTGATCAGCTCTTCGAGCTCAGCAAAAGCGCCTGTCGATACAATTGCATTCATATCTTGTATCCTTGGGCTTGTCAATGGACCGCGCAGCTCGAAAACTTTACAGCTCACGAGGATTGCGCCATTGAATGCCACAAACCTCTATAGTAGGCTCCCCCCCCTCCAGCAGCCCAGCTCTTTGCTTCTCCTACGTTTTCGACATTGTGAAAACAATGTCTTGATGGCATGTTCATATGTGCTCAATTTGTAACACCTGATCGCTGACCACCGCGATTAAATAGTATTGGCTGGGCATTCGGCGATCTCCAGTTGTACCGAGACGCGATTGACACCCTTATTGTGAGCAGCAGATTGAATGTCGGCGGCAAAGTCGTCAACAAAGCCGGTCAGGCACTAGAGGACATGTCGTTACCTCCCTACGCCCTTGGTAAGTGGGAATCTAGCCCTAGTTACTAATGTTCAGAAACTTAACCCGAATGATAACAGCAATAATTACGGAAGTTCGAGAAACTACTGTTGCGCAAATCCTTGGCGCCGTCAAGGCACCCATTGATGAGCTGTCATCTGGAGACCACGGCCGACAAACTTCGTATTGCAGAGTTGGCAAGGATACAGAGGAATGCGAGACCATGATGCTAGGTTCAGCAGTTTCTGCACTCACGAAGGCAAGACTTTTTCCAATCCCAGATGCAAAGGCATTCACAGGTAGTATCGAAGACCTGAAAGATGGTCTTGAAGGTATCAAGTTGATTCCGTATATCGGAAGGGAATGGATGCCTCACATGTCCCATGGAGGCTGTAATCTTGGATTCGCCGAAACCATCATGGATTGTCTTAAGAAAATGATGGTGCCGTTGAGCTCTGGCATTAGTAAGTGGCCCGTCACTTTCGGATTATAATTATGTCGATCACACAGTTTGCTAACCTCAGGCTACTGTAATTAGTGGCCTGGATATCGGATCAGGCCGACATGTGTGGTATTGGAGCCAATGATGAGCTGAAGAAGTGGCGGCTGAAATCTGGAACACGTTTCGAGCCTTCTAAGGAGGCTTACATCTCTCCTGAGAAATTTGGCGCCATATCTCTTAAGGAGTCTGATGCTATGTCTTCCAAGGAGCCGGACTCTGTGTGTCTGCCAGAGAAGCAACCTAATGAAGGAAATGGCAGTGACAGTGGTAACGTCTTTACCAAGGAAGAAGTGAACGAATCGTAAACAGTCAGTCATGCTATATGGTGGGTGGCAGCCAGTACTCGACAGGGAAAGGCTGGTAAAGCCTGTATATGGCCAGAGAATTGCTGTTGCTAGTCTGAGTAGGTAGAGAGCTCTTTGAAGCCAAAACCTCTGCTAGGAAGATCAATAAAAGCAACAAAAAAGTTGCGTAAATATCATATTGCTGTGCTTCATCCGTTCTAAGCTGCCTTGCAAGGCGCCATGCACTAACAGTAACTATTAGGAGTGACACGAACCCCGGTATGTCATCTATTATCACAAAGATTGCGTGGTCTACCCTCACTAGGGAGGGTTCTTACGGAATGCAATCCAGGTTGTTCTGTTATTCGAGAGGCTCGGCTAACATGCTTTTTAGGCAGGGCTTAATGAGTATATTGTAGATACACGATAATGGTGCCGACGTCGTCCTGCTCCAGATCCTTAGCTTCAGCTTTCTAAGAGGAGTCGGCGTTGACGCCGAATCCGGCTATCACGCAATAGGCTACATCGCTGTATAAGAGACATGTGGCCGTACACTTGACATATCACTTAATAGTCGGCGACTGATATGACTGACATAAGCGTACGATAGAGGTATTCATGCTAGATTACCTAGCTACTAGATACCTGTCTACCCTACCTGACTTGGCGTACTACGACTATGATAACGCAGCGTCGAACACTTTCTTCCCTCGGAACCAGGTCTGGACTACCTTCGCTTGCAGCAGCTTCTCCGCGTCCCACGCCATGTTCACCACGGCGAAGTCCGCTGACCGTCCGACCTCGAGCTTACCGGCCCATGCCTCCGCGAAACAGCTGCGCGCTGATCCCTCCGTACCCGCCACGACGGCTGCCGCCAGGTTGAGCGCGAAATGGGGGTTGAGCCTGTCTTTGAACTCCGGCGCCCGCGCGGACCGCCGCGTCGTTGCGGTGTATAGGTTTGTCAGGGGCTCATGCGGTGCTGTCGGCGCGTCGGATCCCAGCGCCACCACGGCACCGCCATCGGCGAAGTCTGTGTAGGCGAAGGCTCGTCCGCAGCGGGAAGGCCCCAACAGACTCGGCCAGGCGCCCAGAAAGGCTGGGTCCGCGTGCACGGGCTGGACCGAGGCTGTGATGCCTAGCTTGCCGAGCCTCGCGGCGTCCTCGGGTGATGTTAGTTCCAGGTGTTCGATTCTGTGTCGGCGGCCGGGCGTCGAGTTCTGCTCTAGCGCGTCGATGGCTACCTTTACTGTCTTGTCGCCTATGGCGTGGAGCGCGCATTGTAGGCCGGCGGCGTCGGCCTTCTTCACGACTGGCCCTAGCTCGTGGGATGACCATATAGGGTCACATGAGACGCCGTTGGACGTGTATGGCTCCGTCAGGCCGGCGGTGCAGCTGTCGACAACGCCGTCGCCGATCACTTTGATGCCCACCACTCTGCAATCCGGGCTTGTTTCGGCGTTGAATTGCCGGTTTAGCTCGATGGCTCGGTCGACCTGGGCGAGATTCTCGGCTTCGGTCTTGCTGGGGGTGATGAGCCAGTGCACCGCGATGCGGATTGGCGGCGACTCCTGTTGGCGGTAGGTCTGTAGGGCTTCCCATCCGTTTTCATCCATTGCCATCTCAACTAAACCCGTGTAACCCGCGGCGTTGTAAGCCTGTATCGCCCGTCTTATGGCTGCTGTTTTCACTTCCATGGGCTCTACCTTGGCGACATGAGGCCACACGATGGCGACCGCCGCGGACTCGGACATCAGGCCCGAAGGCTTCCCATTTTCGTCTCTGCAGATCTCTCCGCCTTCGGGGTCCGGCATGTCCTGGACGCCCATCTCTTCCAGGGCCGCGGTATTGCACCACGTAGAATGAAGATCCTTGGCGTCGATGAAGATGGGTCGGGGATCGAGATCGTCGATCATGCTTGCTAGTGCTTTCCCATCTGTCATGGAGCGCATCCAGCCCTTGGCTAGAATCCGTAAGGACGATGGATGCGCCGCGCTTCGATGCCAATGTCCGAGTCAGTGATTTCCCTGCTACGTAGGTGAGGTCCCCGCGATCACGGGAGACGCGTGCATTGTACGCTACCGGCTTTATGGCCGCGCAGATAGGAGGTCCATGTTCTACACTTGACGGAATGGTTGAAAAGAAATGAATACGTGTGACATTACTTACGCGAAGTCTTTGATCGTCCTCCTGATGTCATCGAGGTTCTTGCAAGTTTCCAGGCCGACCCTCTGAAGCGACCGTCCGAACATCGACAGATGCATGTGTCCGTCGATGAAGCCCGGCAACACGATATGACCACCAAGGTCATGCCTCACGGCGCCGGCCGCTTCGGCACGCCGTATCGGCTCATCCCCTAACGAACCCACATGTTCGATCGTCCCGGCATTGGTAACCAACACGCACTCGGCAAATGAGTGGTCCTCCCCCTGGATCCCCGACTGGAAGAATTGGCCGTTATGGAACACGGTGGCCATCAGGGACTTTTACGCTATTCGTCTCCAGGGTGATGAGATTTTTGGTTTGCGAACGGGGAAACACGCCATCTAATAAACCCCGTTAGCACTGCCGATAGCGGCATGTCGGAAACCACGCCGGTTATCTCTGCTATCTAGGTCAATAAACAAGAACCAACCCCTACGCGAACGAACGAATGGGGGATATACGGCTACGTATCTCGTTCGAGTTTGTGAGGGGTTCGTAGAAGAAACGGTTAATAGGGGGAGATAAGGGAACGGGGTGATAACACGGTGTGAGTGCTTTGTACCTGCTGGGACGCATGTCATATCTGAGGGTACTTCGCATGTACAGTACGAAGTACGGGTACCTTAATTTCATCACCAGCCCAAACTCCCGGACCCCAAGCTCCACTCCACCCCACCTTGCCCCGCGACGCGCCATACGACTCGGCGCCCGAAACGCGGCGATGACCGCGACGGGACTCTGCCGGGAACTTACATAATACGGGGAATTACGCGCTTAGGTACGGGTTGGTAGTACTCAGTATGTACGGGAGGTATCACGCACGCACATTCACAACGAGCGGCTTCGGACTGGAGGGATTCTCTAGGTATGTAACAGCTCGGCTTGATTTGGATATCGACGTTAACATTAAGTCATGAATCGCAAATCTGGGACGATACTGAGTTGCGGTCCTCCTGGTATGTTCCGTGAAGCTACGTAGGGTTGCGTGTAAACAGGCAGTTATACCAGGTAGTAAGTCGTAGGCATATAACCACATGACGAGATAGTAATGCTTCTTTCGCGTCTTTTCTATAAAAGTTCACATGCCATTTGTTTAGGTTCACGATATATTAAAAACCAAAGAATGGGAACCCGCGCCTTCACAATCCCGAATGGGTCGAAAAGGCCGAGCATTAAGCCACCTCAAGCAAAACGCAGAGACGGATGAGAGCAAGGGGATCCTACCATGGCACCTAAAGCCAACGCGTCTTAAGCCGCCTTGAGCCGGGACATCATCAATACACGGAGACCTTGGGGGGGAAGAGAGTATGCAGGAAACCACGTCGTCACGAGATCGTAAATAAAGAACGCAGCTATGTATGGAGGAAGCATCCCCAAGACGGTCCATAAATGTTCCTCCGTGACATCATGCGAAGGTCCCTATGCGTGAAATCATTGACCTCCATTATAATGGCCAAGCGCCAGTATAGACGTAACTCTAGACCACAAGAAGCCCTAACTTCCGCCCCCGCCCCAACAAGTCCAGATCACACACATGCCGCCGATGGATCGACAGAGGCCAAAGAGAAACCTCAAGATACGGTACGACAATCTCTTGTCCCGATACATCCGCAGACCCCTTTGCCCCTAAATTCCTGCCTCCCCGGAGAAAAGGACATCCAAAGTGGCAAGCGACCTTTGGCCTTTTCTCAACTCCCGAAAATATGCAAACCGGAACGACCACGCCTGTCCTGGTGGTCACCAATGTGTATGTGATTGGGAAATCGCGCGCGCGTATATACGGGATCGCCTTGTGGCGGGCCATCGTCGGCTGACGCTGGATGGGCTATCCTGTCCGGGTTTTCTTGACCCGACCGCGCGGTGCGAGGAAACTTGTGCGGCCGCCAACGCTATCCCAGTAGGCGGCCAACAGCTTGGGCGCGATGTTTTTGAGCTTCGTCTCGGTCTCCATCGATGTCTCGCCGCGGGTGGATGGGTGCCCGACCCATTGGACCTCAAATTGGAAACCACCGCGGTTATTTCTTTCGTGCCGCAGGACCTTGAACACGTGGTACGTCTCCGAGGGCGGGTGTCTTGGCTTGTGGAAGAGCGCATTAATCCGACCACCCTGGGTCTTCCAGTATTCGTAGAGGATCTCATCGGCGCCTTGTTGAATTTCGTTTTCGGCTTCCCATGTCGCTTCGTCCTCGCCCTCGCCCACCCACTGAACTAACAGCTCGACCGCACCGCTCTGGTCACCGGCCATGCGGTGCTGCAGGATTTTTACCACCTCCTTTTCCTCGCGTTCATCTGCGTCCTCCGCCTTTCTTTCCGCTGGCGCCAACTTGGTATCCGGTTGCTTCGCTTTATTTTTCTCCTGGGGAGAAGGTTCGGCAACGGCCTCGGGCGCCGGCTTGGGAACTGAAGCGGCTGGCGCACTGACAGCACTGATCGCGTTATGGCTAGGCACTGCTGAGCAGAGGGGGTGGTTACTATATTAGCCAAGAAACGACACCCAAGTTGAAGAAGGCGACAGCACTCGCGGAAGAAGAGAACATACCTGAGTCCTGCCTATTGACTTTTGGCACGACAGAGTCTTGACGATTGCGTCGGGAAGTATTCGCGTGTCTCTGGGGAGCAACAACTTCTTTTCTATCAGTTCGTGATGGCGATGCCGTCGCCACCGTCACCGTCGCGGCCGACATACTCGACGCATCATCCCGATTAGACTTAACCACTGGTCGTGCGATACCGCCTGTTATTGCCCGTCGGATCAGTTACCCAGTCATAGTAGTCATATAATTATGATTTGATATAATTCATTATATATTGATGCGGCAGGGAAAAGCTGGGAGTTCGTACGCTTGGCGACTGGTAAGGGACGAGTCTTGGTGACCAAACCTGGAGTTGCGGACGACATGCGCGACCCGGCAGTACGTTGTGAGGCAGGTGTTATTACGGCGGGGATGACTTCGTCGTCATCATCGTCGCCGTCGTCTGTCGCTTTGCATTTGTCAAGTCAGCCACAGCTTGTACGTACACGTAGAGACGAGTAAGATGCCATGACTGTTACTTACCGTGCAACTCTTCGTAGGGGTCATGTTTAGCTTTGCGCTTCGCGCCTCTCGGTTCGGAAGTAGGGCCCTTGATGCTTGGTCCTTTCTTGCTAGATGATTTCATGTCGTTGCTTTTTCTGCCTTTAATGCTTTTATGCGGTTGTCGCTCTTGCTGTCGTTCCTGTTAGAAGACTTGTCGGGGCTGAGGGGAGCTGGCACGAGCCCAATGCCCGATGTTCAATGCCCAATGCAAACAATGGGAGCAGAGAAGAGAAGGGGGAGCCGAGGGAGAACGTCAGCGGTCAAGGTGCTTGCGTCGAGTCGGCAGAGGGAAATACGGTGAGACAAAACGGGAATGGCATGCAAAGTGGTGCTGATAATAAACGGGCGGGCGATGGACTCCGTACTGTAGGAATCGATCCCGGTATCGATATGGGATCTGGTGTCCCGGGTCTGGATCTGGAAAACGGCAGGGTGTGTTGTGCCGGTCGCGATGCAACGCTCCAGGCCGCGTTTCAACCACACTTCTGGAGCTGGAGCTGGGCTGAGGCCCACGGCAGATGGTAGGTACCTACAGAATACTGTACAATACCGGTATCGATACGGATTACTTACCGTATCCGGCAGGTGTGCTATATGTATGATGACGATGACGATCTCGGGCGTTGAAAAAGACGGGGCAGGGTACGTAAGGTATAGATCGTGCGTTGTTGTACGGACTACCTTTGGATAGTCAAAAGAAAGAGAATAGGTTGTGGGAGATGGAGCCGGGAGAAGAATACGCCTTATATCCTTCGTATCTCGGTCAGATTTCCTGGCAACCTGAGGTGCCTATTATGACTCTTCAGTTTGACGGCATCCATCTGCCCTGGCACTGTCCATTCTTTCGGTACAGTCTCTGCTAGCAGTACTCGAAGGTACCTGTTGGATAGTGGTGCTGGTTGCGGGTACCACACACCACTGTAGGCCCTGTTGCCACTGGCTGGAGCTGGGCAGTCGTCCAGTGCTGTTCAGCGGATAACGATAACACCGCCGCAGCCATGCACCACGACTTACGCCATTGAGTCTAATACTTCTGGCCGCGTATGGAGTCTTGGCAGTTTACACAATTTTGCCTGCGACTCTTGCAAGTGAAAACATGTGGTAATTTTCTATATACTTAACGCGCGTATATACATGTGGCCATGCATCACACCGGATATGGTGACCACCGGTGAGTATGTCCAAACATCTCTAGCCGTCTTGCCAAACGGCCCAGTGTCAGCTTGCTCCGAGAGACGGGTCATTATCGAGTCGGTCTCCCCTACAGGCCAGAATCGATTCTCACAAGGCCGCTACTCTCAAAGTAGCGGCGCCACGATGCACAATTGCTGCTGAAGGCCGCTGCCTCCCGGCTGCTGATCTGCTCCCTCTGTTCCGAGACCCGCTCGAGGAAGTCCACGCTTAGCCCCCCGCCGACATGCCATGCGATGTGACAGTGGAAGAGCCAGTTCCCTGGGTTGTCTGCCCGGAACGCGAGCGCGAGCCACCCGTTCCCCGGCAGCATTGTCACGTCGCGCCGCGTGGGGTTGGTCGCCTTCAGCATGGCCTTGTCGGCCGCCGTGAACGGTCCTGCACCCGTGGCTGACGCGCCGAGCACGAGGAAGTCGTGTCCGTGTAGGTGCATCGGGTGCGGCACGACAGACAAGTTCTCGACCACCCAGAATGTCCACGCATCCTTCTCGTCCACGATGACGACGTTTTCGGATGTTGGGTACGACGTGTTGCCCCTGAGCACGTAGTCAATGACTGGACGGTCCCAGTTGACGTTTATGGAGCTGCCGTTGACTCTCCACAGGGTGAGCGGTCCCGTGGTATCGAGCGTTACGTCAAGCGTATTCTGTGCTTTGGGTACGAATTGGTCCAGGGGCGCCTGGCGTGTTACCACCGGGACATAGTCTAGCGAATCGCGGCAGCCAGGATTGGCCGGGATTATCCCCGGGTCGGTTGGGGTTTCGTTGGGCGCCGTCGCATAGTGCACAATAGCCGCCGGCGCCGGGTTTGATGAGGCGCCGCATAGGTTTTCCGACGGCAAGGTGACGTTCATCCAGTAATTCCCTGGCTCTTCCGAGGCGTCGATAGTCACATCGACACGTTGCCCGACGCCGAGGAAGACATTACTCACCGTGACGGCGTTGACGGGAACCAAATCAGTTGCGATGACAGTCATGTCATGGCCAACAATAGACACCTGATAGTTGTGCTCGACTGATGGGTTGATGAGCCGCAGCCGATGCCGCTTACCAGGTATCAAAGTGATTCTAGAGTACGAACCGCCACTACCAGCTGGGTTTATGTTGGTACCGTTGAACAAGACATTGTCGCTTGCCGGCGGAGGAACACGTCCTCGCAGAAGATTAACCAAGATATCGTCTGCCGTTCCCAAATAGTAATCATAAATGGGGTAGGCTCCAAGGTCGATATCATAGGGCAGTGAAGCTGGTCCATTGATGACGATAGGTCCGAAGACACCATTTCCATATTGCGCAGAGAAATGGGAGTGATACCAGGTCGTGCCATACTGGGTCAATCTAAACGTGTATGTCTTTGTGCCCCCTGGCGGAATGGGGCATTCGGTCACGCCATTGGCACCACTGCGATATTCGGAGTTAGCCATTACCACCTCGGGAAAGTCTGGTGAGTGCCTCTAACTCCGCAATTATTACTTACTCTTGGATGTTTGTACCCATCTGACGCATGCCATGCCAGTGAATCGATGTACCATTGAGTCGTAGACTATTTTTGATAACCACCTGCACGGTATCCCCCCAATTGGCCGTGAGCGTAGGCCCGGGAAACTGGTTATTGATGAGCATGACCTTGCTCTTCACTCTTCCGTCTGGGCCGGTCCAGTTGTCGTGTTCGGTCACTTCCCAGTTAAACTATTCAACAAGATTAGTCGTTGATGCCAGCGGCCTACCTCTTTCATGTCAAAAGACGCCTCCCCTAACTTACAACTTTCACATCACCTGGCGGCGTTCCGGCTTCGTAGTCGGTGTTGATGTCGAACCCAGGCCGCCAGCAGGCCCGATCTGAAGGCGTGTTGCAAGACCCAGGCCCTCGGACTTTGGCCTCCTTTGCCTGCAGTGGAGTACATTGACCAAGTCCTGCGAGGAGACCTGCCAAGATCCCACTGACGAATACAATAGAACGCATTTGGGATACTCGATGGATAGTTTGTGGACATTGAAGATCGATACGAAGAAGCTGTTGCCAGGTCATCTTGCTCGGATTATATCGGCGAATTGGGGCATGAGATTATATATCGAATACGATCGTATAGGGGTACTTCATCGCCTTACCTGGTCCCCCGATGGATGCTAGGGAAATCTTGGCTGTAAGCTCATCGACAGCAGTCTCGCCAACGCCTACTTCCATAGCAAGGGCACCCGATAGGTTGGCGGTTGACATCCCACGCTCATGATGGCTTTTCTCGGCATCTATTATTATTGAATACAACCTTCGTCAGTAACAAGGTTTACTCAGTCTCGACTCCCCACACAATAACAATATCTCACGCGAGAACGCCCTGTACGAACCACTGTCAGTAGCCTAGTGCCGTATAGGGAGAGCTCCCCGGGAGGCGGTCTCCCGTCTAAAAGGATATAGAGCGTGTCGGGGCTGGTTCCACCGATGGGATCGAAAACAAACTATTGACTCTTGAGGAACCTATGTAAGAGCAAGCTGGAACTGGGGATGTTAGCTTGTCCAGCCCCAACTCTTGGCTCCCCGATGCTGAAGGAGCGCGATATCAGAAGGCATCAATCCCGAATGTTTGATCCCAGCCGGATAAGGCTGATGCGAGACTTCAACTTGGCTCGGATCATATCGTATGTATTATCTAGGTTTAGTATCACAGAGCGCCTCCTAATACTCAAACCTGGTTCTTGGACGGGGGGTTGTCTCATTCATAAGAGGATCCTTATTATCCCTTCATGTCAAGCCCCAGGATTCATCGGAACATCATTGCCTC
This sequence comes from Xylaria intraflava, assembly GCA_022385655.1. NCBI lineage: Eukaryota > Fungi > Ascomycota > Sordariomycetes > Xylariales > Xylariaceae > Xylaria > Xylaria intraflava. The sequence goes on along the minus strand of MU279827.1, from coordinate 27,625 downwards.
TAAGTAGTGTCCAAAATTAACATCTTGAGATTTTGTGTCTAAGCCAGCAGAGGTATACAGAATTCCAAGTCGCTTTTACAAAGAGCCGCTACGACATCCAGCATTCAGCATCAGGCAGAATTTTGGTAACATGACATTTGTTTCTATAGGTGGTCAGCATATTACTAACAGCCAGGACATAATGCAGCTGCTCTTGTAAACGAACTTTTACGCGGATTATGGCGCAAACGGGATCCGACCCCGCCATTCCCAACGCTTGCCGCGGCTACTGGCCTGGTCAATTCAAGACGATGCAGTCGGCGAAGCAGCTGGAGGTGACAGCTGAGCGCATCTACGATACAGCTATGTGCTTAACGTATAACACAGAGCAACGGACATCCTACCACGCTCGGCGCACACACCAGGTATACAACGCCATATTAAACGTTGCGGAATCCGGAATCCCCTCCTGGGACCCGACGTTAATGATTTGTCGCGGAAACGAAGAATATCACACCACGTCCGTTTTCGTATATATTTGCCCCTTCGTTTGTCAACAAGAAGGTAGCATCAAATTAACGCGTACATATAACGATCGAGCAGTCTCGATCTCACGTGCTTATACCAAGTGTTGGAACGGTCCTCTAAGATGATCTGATATCGCAGAGGTATATTAAGCTATATTGCGATTGGTCACGGATGAACATCAGCTCGATTCCGATTCATGGTTTGTTATCACCCCTTTCCCAATGCAACCGTAGCCCCGTGGCGTTGGGTACGAGCCAGTCAGCCGGTGCTCGCTTATACTATCCATAGAGCGAGCGACCGTTATATGTTAGATGCATGTGCCTTACAGACTAGATACTAATGGCCACAGCTATTACATCCTCTGTGCCTAATCGCCTCGTTACCAATTTCCACATCCGTGGCTTATGCTGAAATTGGTTCGATCATGTGCAGTTCAGCCCTTCGACACATGAGGCGTACATACGTTGCTAGGAAGTTATTATTAGGCAAATGGAGAGCCGTCCTTCCTGCCAAGACCGAGTGACCCATCAATAATGGGCAGTTTAATACACCATATTGATTGACACCGGGATATCTTCAACAATCACATGTAAAACATTCTACGATGCCCATGACCATTAATTGAACGCATTATCTAGTCTACCGAGATTCAGAATATATTGGTTCAGGCATATGGAGATATTACGATCGCGACAAATTCGCTAAAGATCTAATGGAGACTCGGTACCGACGACAATCGCGCTTGGTTGGTGATAAGTTGCTCTGCATTTAGCTCGCTAATCGTTTATTAGTGTGGCTTCGAAGGGCTATCTATATATGCAGGTCGTCCACCGCATCGATTAGCGGAACGCCTTCATGACGGTCTTGAGCTGACTAGGCACAGCGCCGTTAGGAAGGATGAATCGAGCCCAACCAGTTTCGTACGTGGCTTGACGATTTACACGAGAAATGATCTTATGCCAAAACGTGGCAGGCAAGGGTCGGGGGTCGGGGGTCGGGATGTCGCGCGAGGAATGCGTGACCATTGATCATCTTGGCGCGCTGCGGCTGATAATACAATGTGGAACAGGAGTAAGACGGCAGTGAATCTCATGGCTTCTATTAAGTCGCACAGTCTTTCGAGAAGAGGCGCACAGAGGTATGATCCGATGTCAATCGTGATAATTGGACCTCACCCCAACAAGCTTGAAGCTTTTCCAGAATCTGTCACGGAATATCAAGCCATTAATTTGGTCGCAAGTGTTGTTTGAGGCACACTTACGCTATGGTACAGGTAGTGAGGGAGGCCTGGCTCAACACCGAGACTCAAAATCCTTTAAGCAGATCTACCGGAGTTTCACTTCGAAAGGTTTGTAAAGACCAAGGAAAATAGTCGAGAACGTCAGCTAGTAGGGGTAAAAGTAGACGACGTATGGCAAACGACAGCGATATGTTCGACGATATTATGGCGGACATCGTCGGTGGCTTAAAAGTACAAGCTGTTACCAGCGGGGACTTTGACGGCTCCGATCTTCCTTCCATATCCCACGAGCCGACATGCTGCTTTCTTAGAGGCCTATCGAATATGAATATCTTTGCACTGTTTCGAGTCTGTGGAACTGCTTTTACCTTATTTCCTAATGGGTTTTATCGGTGGGCCAATATAACTATATGGGACTTTCTGTATTAGATAGTTCACTCAGTGTTCGGGGTGCTGATTCCTGCCTGCATTGTGTTACTAACTCACGTGGTGTGCTCGCCTCCTCGTCTATAGCCCGAAAGTGTCGGGGTTCTGGTTGTCCGGGGGGCGGAGAGTGTGTACCACTGATTCAACATGGATGTTTCGGGGCAAATGCGGAGCTCCGGGTATCATTGCACGTGGAGGGTTTCATAGTCACTTCCGAGACTCTGTCGATATTCTAGCATATGGATGGTGCATGGCGCTCACCAGATGAGCACCGCTTATTGCCCAGGATATTCAAGAAAAACCCGAATCTTGACACTGCGACACAGGTTATGGGAGTTGGTTTAGGGGGGATTGCTATAAGCCCAGAGAAGCGGAAACCTGATGATCCCATGTATTCAGACTCCGCCATGCAATATTGCCTGCTTCTCAACATCTTGGACCGTATCAAAAGAGTCGGAATACCAGATGAAGTCGCAGGTTTTGTACAGAACCCAGTACTGGCTCATTACGCAAAGAATATACGGCGTCGTGCCGGGGTGAAGATATTGGATGATCCCGATGGTTTCCTCGAGATCGATCATTTGACCATCCTGATCTCAATCTGGCCGACGTGCCCGGTCAAGTACATTGTCGCCGGTATTATACGTCGATTTGGCATTATTTGGAACGTCTGTCTGACAGAACAATCAGAAGACTCCGGACTGTATGTATTTTAAATCCTACGGAATTGCCAGCTACAATGATAGACGCATGGAAATATGGGAAGCTAATGTTATCTCTTTAGTCTCTACACAGATCCTATGTCGCCTCGGGTTGAGGAGATGTTAAGTGAGGAGTACGTTGAAATTGGCTCTCTCTCTCTCTCATGAGGCATTCCGAACTGCCAAGTTCTTCATGCGGATCGATCAATGAATACTACAGGGCCAGTAATTCTGGATGATTTGTGGCATTCAGGCAGTATGCCAATGGTCATGTCTGCAATACGTGCGCAGACGAACGAATATGTGGGTGTCTTGCAACGCACCCGGCCGTTCTCCTTGTCATCGCGTTGGCTCACAACATAGGTATATGTTATTGTATTCGGGTGACTGCACGACAGTACCATGCCCATGCACCATTGTTTTCAAGTTTTCTCATTTGAATCTCCTTGATAGCCCCCTTTGCCGGCTCATCCGATACCTGTTTTGCCCTGAGTCCGCTGACGAACACCGCAACCCACAGCAAGCTGTGACCATCGATGTCGAACGCATACCTGTACGAACACCAGGGACAGTCACGCTTACCGTGATCCCCTGAGGCAAAATGTACCTTCTGATTAATCCTTGATTTCGACTGTAGCTTCGATGTTGTTTTTGGCTACCTACAGTAACAGACTGTGAGTAAAGCGGTCGTTGCGCCTTATGTAGTAGGGATGGCCATGATGGCTACCGTATCTGCTGGCATATGTATTTATCTGGGCATCAGTTTGAAAAGGGGGTTCGGAGTCCGTCCGAGTCCCTACTCTGAGCAGGCCGAAGGAAGGAGGTACCTTACCGGACTCAGACTCTGACATGCCGAGGCATTTGCAGGGCGGCGCGGAACACACGATGTGTGAAGTACCGTGTACCGTTTATTATCGGGAGTCATACGCACAAGATGCGGTATACAGTACCTGTGCCCACGACGAGCTACGCACGTAATTGGTCGATGATGTAGGTATGCGAGCAATTTCTCGACCCGCCCCGGTCCTACCCATACACTAACCTCACTCATCTCATCTCATCTCATAATATCTCGTTATTTCCATTCCTGCTTCTCTCTCTGCCTGTCTGTCTCTGTCGCTACCTTATTGCCATTTTACGCGCGCTGCGCCTGTCTCCAAATCCCTAAATCCCTATTTACCTAATCCTAATCTGCTCCAAACTTGCCGGCGACTTTATTTTCGCTTCCGACCTTTTAATTGCCCAGTCTACGCGGACGTATGTCTGCTCTTGAGATTTGATTTTGTTGCGCGTGGACCAGAGCTGAGTGGAGGTTTCAAGCTCATCCCTTTCTTCTGAAGTCCGTTGAGTCGCGCGGGGACTCTAGGGTTTGTCAACGCTGGTCCTACCGGTACGCGCCCTTAATACCCGTATTCTATCATCTGGATTAGCAGGCATGGAATAGGCGGTCCATTCCGCCGCCGCCGCCGCTGCCAGAGGACCAGATAATCTTTTTTCCCCTCTTTTTTCTTCATCCGACATGGCAAATGCCTCGGGCTACTCAAGCTCCGACGCGGTACCGCAGCCGGGAGCAACTTCAAGCTTCAATACCAAATCCGCCGTCGATCCCGTTCTTCGCAACGCCTTAAGGTATACCATCTCGGCGCGTGAATACGAGACTCTCCACAGATATGTCATATCGCGTTCCCGACTGCTGCAGAAGCGCGCGCCAACCGTCAGTGCCGTCGAGAAATACATTAACGGTGAAGCCTCCCCAAGAGGTTATCCCGGCCGAGACGGCGCCAAGGGCAAAGGCAAAGGGAAAGATGTATCGGCAAATGCGGCCGGCGCGCTGAAAGGAGACAGCTATAATACTCGCGCCATCCGACACGCTTTACGTGTCTTCGTCGCTACAGGCATCGGAGCCAAAGCTTTCGAGATTCTTCTCGCGCGTATCAAGGGACAAAACAAGTGAGTTGAACTTCTAAAATCTGCACGGAAAATAGAGTACAAAGGCGCGCGCATCAATCTGACCATTTTCACCCCCCATCGCAGGGTCGACTCGTCGCAAAAGAAACAGCCGTTTCACCGTTCTTCACCCCTCCGGCTATCGCTTTCCTTGTCCACCATCCTATTACTCTACCGACTGCTCTACCGATTCTTCGCCCGTTTGAGAGCTCAACTGCTAAATCCTGCCGCTTCCCCCTTCCGCGAGCGTAACCCCCGGACTGCCAATACTCTCACATCGCCTTATGCGCCCGCAGTAGGCGCCGGCCTCGCCGGTCTTGCACTGGGTATATATCCCGCTCAACAACTGCGCTTGACTATTATGATTACCGTCATGTTTCGCGCCTTGGAATTTGGTTGGAACCTTCTTGAAGATGACGGTTCTATCTGGGGTTTCCGGGCTAGAGCCGGCGGGAAGGGCATGGTCAAGAGGGAACGCCCGTGGTGGTGGGGAAGCTGGATGCTTCAGCCCCTTGCCATGGGACAACTTCTACACGCAACTGTGTTTGACCGCGAGAGTTCTCCTGTTGGCTTTTTTGATCTTCTTTTCAAGCACACGAATACATACCTTCATAATGCGCCCGAGAATTTACCTTCGGGCGTCAATTGGCCTGGTCCGTGGGACATGGTGGATAAACTCGCCCAAATGGCCAAGCTTAAATGGCCGTACGTCTGAACATACACCCTCGTTCACTTCTTTGACACTGGAGCATAGCTAACTCAAACCCACAGACCATTTGTTTCTCCAACTCTCTTCCCCGACGAGCCCACCCTGCCGGCGTCACTAACAGCCCTCGCGCCACTCACTTCTCAGGCCTATCCTATCATCACATCATTGAGCTGCGCTTCTCTACATCCTGCCGATCCTTCATGCCTACGCACGTATCTTACTTTCTGGGTCCGCTCATTCCCACGCCTCGGGCGCTTTTTCTTGTTATTTTATTCGGTGCTCATGCTACCAAGGTACAAATTACTATATAATGCGCCTTTGCACTTACTAAACCGTCTACTGTCGAGAGCACTACGCCTTACGACATTTGCTACGGGCGCCGTGTCGACGGCGTGGGCGAGCATCTGCTTCTTTCAGACCTGGTTGCCCAGAAATTTCCTTGCCACGCAGCGATTCTTCCTCGGCGGCTTCCTCGCGGGTCTGTGGGCATTTGTCGAACGACGTGAGGGCCGCAGTATATTCCTCTACACTGCACGCACCAGTGTCGACTCGCTATGGAAGGTTGGTGTAAAGCGACGATGGTGGCGCGCTATGCGTGGCGGCGACGTCTGGCTGTTCGCGCTCGCGCTCGCGATCACGGGTGCCGTGTACGAGAGGGATGCCCGAGCCATCCGTGAGGCAAATGTGCGGAAGGGCATCAGCTGGATGAGGGGCTCCGGATTCAGGGATTGGGGACTGGAAGAAGAGGATGAACTCGATGATGTCGAGAAATGAATGTGAGGGAAGCACCCTAGCAACAACCATCCCTTTACTCGTATTTGAAGGGGTTTTCTTTTCACCCTTTTTTTTCGCTGGTTTGAATTGGAGCACTTTACTATCGATACCCTGGAAAATAGGATAATTGGCGGGAAACGAGAGGTATGAAGGGGTAGGGCCTTGATTTCGGTATTGCGCTACATTGTACACTATGAGACGTGAAACGCGATGGCTTTCTGCGATGGATAGTTGCCTGTTCGGATGACCGGCAGGGTGCTATCGAGACGCTTTAATGTTGTATTGCCACTGGAAATGCTAGGTGGCTTTTTTACCTGTCTTCTCTATCAAATTGGTCTTCCATAGTGGTGTTGAAGGATCGATGGCCTGGATCGCTCTCCGGCTACCTACTCATCCGTGCCGTGGCGCGTACGCTTTGCTCATCTAGGTAAGCAATATGAAGTCACGAGTCATCGCTGAGCATGCGCTCTTTGTTCCCTCGCATCAGGAGCTACAGCAACGAACTATCTAGGTACGGAATAGATGGGCACATCTACGCCCCTCACCCCCTCTCCCGACCACAACGTGGCAACGTCGGTCTCGTCTCGGAAGACAAGGTACGGCTCTACCTATTATACTCTAGCCTACGGCCAGGTGCGCGCTAAACCAGTTCTCCCACTTAGCGCTAGATCCTGAACAGGTAGGTAAGCAATCGGCACAGCTTAGGTAGGCTTAGTGATTTCCGAGATGGTGGAAGACGGACGCCGTCCGGCATTTGCACCGGTGAAGTCGTTGCGAGTTGCGGTCACTTTGTTGATTATTGGCTGGTTACTTCCGTTGCAACACAAGCTTTACTTACATGCTACGTTATCTTTGTTTAGAGGAGACGGGCGTCGTCCCTATAACTTATAAGTAAGGTGAGGGCCGTAGTTACATGGTGGGTATACCTAGTGTACTGCCCAAAGTGAGGACTTCGTGGGATCATTTCCCTAATCCAGATATGCGCTAAATCGCACTCGGAACCCAGATGCTAGGGGCTCCGCCCCCGGAATCCTTCTTCTTGGTACATTAATACTTGCGGTCTTACCCTATGGCCTCTGCTGTGTATGTAATTCCCCTATTAACGTGTTGAGCCTATTATTAGCCAGCCTTACCATCTTGCTCGGTCGCTCAGGAGTGCCCGTATTCGCCTATATATTCCCCCTTACTGATGGGTTTGAATAGGTTCGCTGGCCGAGCAATGTGGAGGGCCGGATAATTAAGGAAAGACGTTACGTACGCTATAGCCATTCAGACGACGGCGTCAGTTTCGGCCTCCAGGGAACTGCACGAGACTAATGGGTAGTGTGGTGCATTATCGTGACGATCGTGCCGGTAAGGCCCTATGACCCTTCCGCTTCCGGGCTCGATATTCTAGCGTGGATGTTGTCCGTTTAGAAGTACGCGTAATAAGACACAACGGCGTGCAGACATAATGGCGCGGAACGTGTTTGTCCTGCTGATCCGACTTCCGTAAGGTAGTCTGCTGGTCTATCCAGGACCGCAACCCGCTTATGAGTCTATGACTAACTACCTAGCCTTTCAGTCCACCGCCCTGCCTGTCTATCCACGCTATTTAATACTTTGTCCATGCTGGATGACGGAGCAAAGGCGTTCGGCCAAATACAAGATCACGGCGTTATTCAAAGGCCAGTACAACGTCACTATTTCTAGCTCAGACCCTTGTTACATTACAAGTACCTCGCGTCCCGACAGCCGTTGCGAGTTAGCTGGTGCCTTACCCATTGCGACTAGGAATTATGGAGGTTTGACTGCTAGCTAGAGCCCACAATGCAACGCTCGACGAAACGAATCTACCGGGTTTTTCGGGCGTCACCTACCTATTGAGGAATCTGGGAGTGCCTGGGAGTGCCCAACGTTTCGCTGCCCCTGAACCAGCCATGGGAAGAGTACAAAAAGCAGGAGACCACCGTCCCATGGTCGATCTCAAGGCGTGTGTTGTTGCCGTCCACTCAAGTCTCATCCACAATCATGTTGTCCTCCGTGCTAGTTCTCTTGGCAGCCAGCCAGGCGCTCGCTGCCCCACCGACCCCGAGAGTCCGCCGTAGCGGAGCCGTAGCGGCGGCCGCGTACGTCACCACCTCGGACCTCAGCCAGAAGCTAGCTTCGACCGATGCCCCGGTCTCGGGCAACGGCACGGGTGGGAGCTCAACATGGAGTCTGACCATTGACGACACGGATTCGGGCGTGAAGCAGACCGTCATCGGATTCGGTGGCGCCGTGACGGACGCCACCGTCACCGTCATGAGTGCTCTGTCGGCTGACATGCAAACCCAACTTCTCAACGACCTGCTCTCGACCGACGGCGCCGACTTCAACTTCCTCCGCCATTCCATCGCCGCGTCTGATTTGTCGGGCCCACCCGCCTATACGTATGACGATGGCACCGGAAGCGCAGACCCCAATCTAGACAACTTCAGCCTTGGAGACAGGGGCACAGCTATGGCGAAGATGCTCGCTACTATGCGGAGCATGAAGTCGACTCTCACAATTCTGGGTACTCCTTGGAGCGCACCCGGGTGGATGAAGTTGAACCGCGTGAGTCTTCGCTGTTTTCCTTAGCCCGACAAAGCTTCGTTGCTGATTGCCATACCCGTATAGGTCCTGACAGGCAACGCCGACAACAACTCGCTCGACCCTCAGTACTACTCATCGTACGCGCAGTACTTCGTCAAGTACCTCCAGGCCTTCAAGAGCAATGGCGCGACCATCGACGCTATCACCATCCAGAACGAGCCCCTAAACAGCCAGGGCAACGGCCACATCACGATGTACCAGGACGCGGACCAGGCGGTGACGGCTACCCAGCAGTACATCGGACCGGCACTGCAGAGCGCGGGCTTCGACACCCAGATCTGGGCATACGACCACAACACCGACCAGCCCAGCTACCCCACTACCGTCATGGACGGCGCCGGCGAGTTCGTCGACGGTACTGCGTGGCACTGCTACGCCTCAAACTTGGACTGGACTGTGCTGACTGACTTCCACAACTCTTACCCGGACAAGCATCAATACATGACCGAGTGCTGGGTGAGTAATTACTAATTTCTAACCATTCCCATTCCAACAATCCATCACACCCCCATGCCCATTCTCGTTCATCTATCCTTATGTAGAGCAGTCAAAGACTAACCCGAACCCCTTAACCACAGACCTCCCCAACAACACCCTGGTACCAGGCAAGCAAGAACATGATCGGACCCCTCCAGAACTGGGCCGAGGGCAGCTTACTCTGGACACTGGGGACATGGACGCAGGCCGCAGATGGGACGTTCGGCCCGTACATCGACGGAGGTTGCTCGACGTGCCGCGGCTTGTTCACGGTAGACCAGTCGGCCGGCACGTACCAGCTGCAGACGGACTACTACGTAATATCGCAGATCTCCAAGTTCATCCCGAAGGGCGCGACGATCATGGCGGGCACCGGCAGCTTCAGCTACAGCGGGTACACCGGCATCCAGTCCGTGGCGTCGCGCAACCCGGACGGCTCGCGTACTGTCGTCATGGAGAACACGTTCGGTAACGATGTCTACGTCACCGTCGCGGCGAAGAGTGGCGAGATCTGGAGCGGGAATCTCTTGGCTAACAGTGTTACTACTTGGATCTTGCCTTAAAGGGTCTTGGTGGTGAGGGTTTTACCTAATTACGGGCTTGCGGGCTTCGTTTTCCCGTTGTGTATGTAATATATGCACATCGTAAATAGGCACTGGACACCACGGCAGGCCGCGGTGTAATGAATACTTGAAGAGAGCGACATACCAAGCACTATCCCGTCTTCGATGTTGACCGGAAGGCTGTCTTGTGACAATGCACCGTACTTGGCTCTCCATAGGGGAGCCAGGACTGACTAGAGTGGCACACATGTCAGCCCCGGCAGTGGTACCAAGCATATAGATGTCAACACCACGAGGTCTCTACAAGCTTAATGGTGTAGTGGTTAAAAGCCCAAAAAGAGGGCACCACTACCTAACCACCCCCAGTCCCTCGAAGGACCGCGGTTCGATTCGCAGCTGAGGCGTTCAGAGAACACGAGTTTATCTCGAGCTTTGACTATACACGCTCCTCGAGACACACAATAAGGCTGTCCCTGGCTTGACTAATCATGGGCGTTATCGAAATAAGCTGATTAAGAAAACGAGAGCGTTTCTTCCCCGTCCAATGACGGTTTTCTTTTTTCTCTTTTTTTTGCAATACTTCTTTTTTCTCCTTGTTGCTGGAAAATAAGGAACTGTGAGTTACGCCTCTCGCCGTGAAAGCTACTAGGAACTTCAAGAGGGTGTTTCAGTCACGATAGCTTCGATTTAGCTCGCTGTCGAGTCTTTATTTACTTGAATCGCTAGTCGTAGAATTATCATCAATGGTCATTCTAACTTGAGAGCTGATGGACACTCATGTCAATGCTGTAGGAGTGTATTACGTAGGCTAGGAGTTGTACCCAGAGCACCAAAAGTAATAGGAGACGTTCACAAACAGGTTATATTGTAATCCGTAATCTCTCCTACCTTCCTCGCTGCTCGACGCGTGATGCCTCAGGCATCTGGATTTTATGCCTCTGAGTGCCGCCATTGATCGGCCATCGCTCTCATGGTCCACTAGGCAGCTGTATCTCTAACTATTAGTAAATACTCACATCCGCACTTGCGTGATGATATGATTGATACGTATGCAGAGGCCATCGAAATCTGTTTCCCCTTCAAGTTTCGTCTCCGCCACCCAGGGTGCCAGGCGTATTTGCCTGCTCCTGCCGAGCAAAACTCGTCACAGCACATACTGAGCCCTCCGTGTTTCTTATTCGAGGTCCCGAGACTGGTGGAATTGGCATTATTTACGGATTCTGTCGATAATTCCCGGCTGGCGATCAATATATAGGTATTCAATACGACACTAGTATCTCGGCTCACCAGATTGAAGCCCTCACTTCCTTTCGCCTCACGTCATCAGCTCTTTTGAAAAAGACAAAACAATTCGACTAATATCATTTTCTTTTCACCGAAATTGTACATACCCTTGTCTGAGCAACGAAAATGAACGAGAGAGCCTAGAAGACGAAGATAGGAGAGTGTAATACGGTTAGGTCTTAGCAACTTATAGAAATCAAGATATAGGTTAGTTCCATCAATGCCCTCTAGATCTGTATGTAGGCCCGACCGAAGTAGTAAAAAGCGTCACTGATTCAAAAGGAGCTCCATGAGGGAATGCCCCGTAGTTATACGTACAGTAGAGTTAGTATCCTAACCTAAGCGCGAGCGACCTCCGAAGTTCCTTTGTACCATGGCCCTCATTATCGAAGCCCTTATCGCCGTCTTCCAAGGCACGAAGCATATCGTAGCTGACCGGCCGTCTCTACTCTGGCCAATTTCTCTAAACGCGTCCAGCGTTGCCTCTGTAGGCCGCCATTGCCCGACCCTCAGGCCAACCCGCCACGAGTCGTTTCCGTCTACGTACTCGCTGCCAAAGTCATGAGGTTCTCCCGGCGCGAAGCACGACACCCGAAAGCATAGGCCGTATTCGTTATCGTGTTCGCATTCCAGCTGAGCGGACCGCAGCGCGGGCATAAGGGAGCAATGTCGTGCGAATGCCGCGAGCAGCGCGTTCATCCTGTCCTCGTTGGGAAGCGTCCGGCAAATGCCATGTTTGACGAGAGCCTTGACGTTGTAATCGACCCATACCTTGGAGTAGAAATACTGCTCGGCTTCTCTTCTTTCTTGCGAGTGGACTGCTCCGTACCCTGGCGGGAGCCTATTGAGGGCGTCCGGGAGGTTTACTGTGCTATAATCTTGAATCCTGTTCCAGGGACCGGGATCAAACAGCCAATTTCCATTCGATCCGCGCATGTCTACCTTGATTAGCAGCTTGGTCGTGTTTTGCCAGTATGAATCGCCCTCTCGTGCATCGGTTGCTACATGGAAAAGCGACGGGGTAAAAGGTCCCTCGAGCGAGATCTTCGAACAATCCCGCGTCAATCCTCGCAGAGCTATGACAACTGGATCCTCCGCATCTGGCCCGGTGAAATTGGGGAGTGCATGATATTTAGATTTGATATCCGGTGATTTCACCACGCATTCGAACTCCTTGGTGGACTTAGCTAGCTTGATGGAGCGGATCCCTCTCACGAGATCGTCACGGTACATCTTATCTAGCTTGTAATATTGATGCCAGTTGTTCTTGGGGAATTCAAGTTTCCAATGGACGGCCTCTACGTTTGGCATTCTGGAAGTGAGCGCCGCGGCCACGGCAGGGGCCCAGGCACGTATCCCGTTGCTAATGGTAAACTTGCGCACGCAGGGCAATGTCGGGAAAGCCGTCCTGTCGGACGTGATGTCTATAAGTGAGAATATATATCGACATCCATACAGTTCTGGCTTATAATCAGATGGCACATCGCCGAGAAATGCGTATGGAGGCCTGACAAGCGGTATGGTTCGCTTGTCCGACAACGAATGCACGCCTTCGATTTCAAGGTCAAGTGACGGTACCGCGATACTACCGGGCGTGCCGGGGTCCCGTGACTTTAGTATCTTGAAAAGACGCTGTAGCGTAGCCGTCGCGGCTGCGTTGTTGGCCTGGCGGTCCTCATCCGTCTCGAACTTATTGTAGGACTCCTCTGGGTATTGCGGCAGCACAACAGTGACCGCAAGCTTTCGCAGATTTCCATATCGCCGTGGCGTTAAGATGCGCTCGATGTTCGCGAGCTCTTCATCAGTGGCGTCGACACGTAGTTGGCGGAAAGTCTGGCGCTCGACGGCATTCTGGAATTTGCGTGAGACGGCGGCAATCGCGGGGCGAGCTGATGCGGCATGATGCGTCTGGAATGACAAGGGGTTTTCACCGGCGGGCTCTTCGAGGAACGAGACGATGCGGTCTACTGTTTCTTGTGGGCACTTATTCATAATGGCGGATTCTGATGAATCATGTTAATTCATCTGATAGGTAGACGCTGCTGTGTGTTGGTTCTTAGTCCGTTGTGTGGTCAATTTCGTGGTATTAGGCATGGTAAGTGGCGCAGCCGCCCGTCTGACTATTCGTCCATCGCCTGGAGACTCGCTTGGCGTCACGAGCATACCATGTGTTCCTCGCCTATCTAGGTAGATACAGTGAGACATGTCTGTGATGTCAACGGCGATCACGATCAACGACCGACCAACTACATCGTTAGTGTGTATTAAGTAAAGCCATAGCTGATAGCGAGCATGTCCATTTTTCAATTAAGGACGCCGACCATTAGACAGACAGTTCATGAAGAACCAAGGCTAATAGATGGGTTGGTAGTTAGTAGACAGTCTCGATCCTCCGTCTTGATTGCTAAAATCTGCGACACACATCCGAAGCCTCGCAATTTCGACTTAGTGTCGCAGACGCAAAGTGAAGCCTTTGCAATTCCGCATAATTATCACCGCGCACGCAGTTATGACGCGCGCCCGAACGCAAACGAGATATATCGTAAGGCTCCAAGTTCCCTGGCGTTGTTTTTCTGCCCACCGATCGTACGCCTCCTCGACAGCCACACGGATACGGTAGATAGCGATTAAATCCGTGGCCGGGATCTCTCAACGCATACATCGGGACAATGGGTGAGCGCACCGTCGGCATTATCCCTTCTCGCAAGCGTGGAAAACTAACGGTGAGTCAACTCGGATCTCTATCGGCCGAATACGACAGGTACGACTACGGGCCTCTTAGGGGAGACTTGATCTCTAGTCCCGTTCCGCAGATAAGCTCTGTCTCTAGAAGGCATCGGATCCTTTCGAGCGCAATGTGAAAACGCCGGCATAGATGGGCGGGGCGACTATCGGTGAAGAGCAGAGCATATCCGACATATTACTTAGTTATTCGCGCCAGGAGGGTTGGCAGTAATGCAATCAATCTTGAATCTTCGTACAAAGAGGCTACTGCAAGCTGCAATTCCGTCGCTACGTTGAAGACTAAGCCGACAGAGTCGTGGCACTAGCAAGACACGTCAGAGGGCTGGCTAAAGGACAAGTATGGCTCGCCGGGGACGTCTCGAAAGTTGGGTGATCGCTCGTGTGATGCCAACAGCGCTGTAGGCACGGCATTAAGGCTTGGTAATTCCCACGGACGCCGGGGAACTACCACGACCCGAGAGCAATAGTTGCTGGATGCTATTATCTAGGTCCAATACCACGTAGACAAAATTCGGCTAAGGTGTTTAGAGCGGGCGGCTCTTCGGATGTATCGGACGACTAGGTACTAAGGACCACGCGTTGCAATGTCTCAGCTACCCGCCATGTGACGAGGCCCAACACCGCTTGGTGCGTTCTGACATGGTGCACGGCAAGCTGTACTTAGTAGAGAGAAGTTCTAAAGATAGTGCTGCGTCACCGTGCAGACGGTGTTGTGAGCTCTCCGAGATAACAGCAGCTGAAGCCTCAAAGGCTTGGGTCCCAACATCACAGCTGCGTCGGCACTGGATGGGAAGAGCCCGTTTGTTTATTACTGAACCTCGGCGGTGAGGTGGGCGAGTTTGAGGGCGTACAGAACGTCATCGAGTATATCTAAGAAGAGCAAAGGTTACGACTTACGAGACATGCACCAAGACAAAGGATGGTTCTAGAGCCAGTGTACAGCTGAGACCGCCGAGACCTCTTCTGTACGGGCATAACACTAACTACCTAGGTAGTGATGGAAAGCATGGCTGCGCATTGGATACGAGCCTATCTTCTGTATGGGCATTCTACGTTGCCGGAATGACACCGCACTGGTGTTGGCTTCTGGATCTATCTGGACTTGTAGGAATTAAGGTAATGGATGGATAGCTTACTCAGTGGATACTTCTCAAGTGCTGCAAACGACAATTACAGCCGATCCTTGATGAAACACACGTTTCCGCTTTACATGAATGATCGCATCAGGGTTTAAAATCATCTGAGGGGCGGATCATTTGCGGGCGTAGGTTGTTGGGAGTTAGGGGGGCGCCGCAGACACGAGCTGAGCGGCGGAAGATGCTAAGTAAGGTACAGCCAGTTATGACTTTTGCGGCGTGGGTATTATGGGGTATTGTGTGATTTGCTGACGATTCATAATGATGCCATTTGGCGCGGCGTGCGTGAGAAAGTCCGATCCCAGCTAATCGAGTTGCGCTCTCCAGGTTGGCATTGTTAGGAGAGTTATCCGTCTAGAAGTCTCCGAACTTATCTTACCTTACTGTTATTGCATGGCGTTACGTGATATGCCGGCGCTTTCTCCGCAAAGTCTCCGGCGCTGAACAATCATCAAAGACCGGTATGACGCGACGATGATTCTATCGCCCCAACTTCGACAAAGAGTCTGGGTATCTAGAACCTGTTGCCGAGTATCTATCTAGATAGGTGTCGATAGCATAGGCGTCGCTTGATCTGCGTAATACGGAATGCGCAATTTGTCAATATTGTTGAGCTGGTACGGTCTGGACAGGCATTGCCTCTAAGACTGACTGTTCTACATGCGGCTAACAGCTGAATGTTCGCTATCGCAGGTATCGTGGTATTTGTGAATGCTAAAAATACCCATGTCAGAACTGTCTCCTGTCTCCTGTTGTGTGGACAGCACAGTAAGAATCTATCTAGCGTGAATGAGGGGCGGCGATATGAGGGTAAAATGAGAAGCTGACAGGCCCCGGTCAGGTCCTGGCGTGGGATAACAACCTACCTAGTCTAGGTATTCGAAGTATTCGAAGTGTACGAATACATTCCTCCATATGTTCACCTAGATATTTATCAGTATACTTCGGTGCCCTCATGATGGGACAGCCGTCCACGCAAGTTCAGCAAATCCTTTCCAGATATCTTCCGTTTCACGGCGTTCCACGACGTCAAAATAGAATCCAACAGAAAGGGAACGATGACATGTTCTTTGTTCGGTGGCGCGGTAGCGGGTTGGTTTTTGTTCGGGTCCTTCGTCAGCGCAAAAGTGGAGACTACGGGGTGGCGGACGATTGCTACAACCCGATGAAAGCCAGCGCCGCTGGCAGCCCGGGAAGTAGGCTGCGGAAGTTGGGCTCAAGGGGGAGGTTCTTAGCGTATGTGGCGTTCTTCATCCTTTCGGTTGGCCGGCCGTGTTGCTCGGCCACTCAAACAGGTAGCCTTACGCTCCTTATATCGAGGTGGCCGAGTAACGTGGTCAGGCAAGTTGCAGGGGCAATGACGTTTCGTGATGCGGCGGCTTTTGTAATATCGCCATGGTTGACTTGCGGAATTGAGACAGCTGAGATGGATAGGCCGACAAAACCATTCGGTAGCGTATTAAGTTTGGTAGATTCGAGTCGGTCTTCCGTAGATCTCTGCGTTGGTTGGTTATCTAGCGTAGAGCACTGCCGGCCGCGCACCCCGGCGCCGGGTAACCTCTGTTATTCCGCCCTCTCCGGCGAGGGGTGGCTTGCCGCAACCCGACAGTCCGGCACTGCTGAAAATGTTGAGGGACTAACATAAGCCGTAATTACGAGTACACTGCTGATAAGCACCGCGTTTATCATTGACCTTCTGTATCAATTGTTTTCCGGTTGAGGCATTATCATCAGCGAGACGCATGTGAATGACTTAAAAGCCTCGACCAGAGATAGTGGTGTTACAGCGGGTCTTGGCGGTGTTAACCGCTTGATACTTCTAAATCCGGTCTGTAGGGCTGGGATAGGCAGAACGATATCATAACCTTATAACTACGGACGTATACGAAGTACCTATGCATGATGTATACTCAGTAGGTAAAATGTTCAAATCTGACTTCCATACGGGAAAGCAGATACATCAACAGCATGAACTCCGTGCTCGACCACTGTTATCACCTTTTTGACCGCTTCGGCAGGGAATTAACTAGGTACCTATCTTATACTATAGGTGAGTGGTTACATAATGTAGTTACTCGAGCGATACGTGGATAAAACACAGCTTCGAGGTTCCACTTTCTGCGGAATTCTAAATCCTCGTCCGAAGAGCCTTAAATGAGCTACATGGATATTTCGGATTTAAGGACTCGCTAATCGGCCGCTCCCTGATCACGACCCGGACTTTCTTTGGTCGCAAAGTCACCGCCCATTGGGTTCCCGACAGTCCGGCGCTAATTTGCATACCAGTGATTTGGGAACATGATCGAATTCAACCACTCCTCACATGCGCGATAGTCGGATTTAAAAGGGACGGAATTGAGCAGTTAGGCCCGCTAAGACCCGCTGCAACAGCACTGGTATCTACCTACCATGTGTCGCTGAATGATCTTTACTAATCGGACATCCATTACGTTTAAGTGCGCCCCACCGCGTATCTCTAGTGGTTTTATGAGCCGGAAAACTCTGATGCCGGGAAATGTACAACCGGACGACTTACACGGTTTGAGCTTAGTGTTGAAACGAACCTTCAAAGACTGGTACGCTAGGATCTCGAACGATCCGCAAATTGCAACATCTGCATGGGTACCCGTACTCAGTACTGAGTACAGACCAATTGCTGTGCACGGCACCTGCTAATAATGGTACCGAGCCAGCAAAAAGCTCAGCAGCTGACCTATGCTGTGGCGCGATTCCGACAATACGGAACATCGCAACGGTGCACCATAATTACCCGCAACCCGGTCCGTCCATGTGACTACACCACACTCTTCGCGAATGCCACAGACCGCAGCAGACCACAGCACTTTGCGCAGGTACTGAGTTTACTACTGAGTATTCCGTACGTGCCTCGATATACCTAGGTAGGTTATCTATAAATCGCACAAGTGCCTGTCAGAGTTATACTCTGCACCAGGAATGGATGGCCTACTGGATACAGTAAGGCGGGCGTGAATGCTGCGTGCTTCGGGAACGCCCTAGTGTGGGTGTCGAGATAGCAGCTAGGACCGGCCGGGTTAGGCACTTCCGTGTGGGCATGAATCATCAGAACGGCGTGCAATGTACCTGATCTCGCGTGTAAGGTACCAGGTACAGGCCGCACGGAGGAGCGATCTGAACGGTTTGAACGTCATGTGCGGTAGAGCCGCCAAGATCCACTGTAGCACCGCTGACGCATCGCATCCATTCGAAACCAGTCGTCCGTGGCAGTGTATAGGGTACGAACTCGTAACTAGCATGTACCCCGCAAGCGGTGCCTGTTTCAAGGATTGCGCTTGCCACTGGACAAAAAAGGCGTGAACAGCAGGTGCATCGCATCGGCTCAGGTTGAATCCGGCGCAGCATGTCGCTGCTTTCTGGGTACGGGTATAACTACCTCGCTTAGTAATGCCATCGGCCCGGCAAAACTGCCCCTGTCTTTGTATCTCACAGGCGCGTTGGCCGATAACTAATACGGCGAGGGCAATCGCTCTTACACCCACCTCTACCTATATACCTACGCCCTACATAGACCAGCATCCTTTGCGGACTGCATGGACATGGCCATAGCCATGAACTTCCTACCGGGGTGCCGGATTCTTCGAGGAATCCGACGGAATCGGCATGTGAGTCCCACCGGCTCTGCGCCGACTACGTATGCCTTCCCGCCCACCTCACCATACCTTATAAGTCCTAAGCTAACCCTGGCCCTGCTCTAGAAGTGCATTACCTGCCTACCTTACTAGCACGTTAGGCATAAGGATTCACACATTGGATTCATTATACATTCCCGTTAGATTTATGACCGTGCCGAGAGTGGATAACCCGAGCTCTAGTGTCGCAGGCATTTACGAAAAAGAGTCCGAATCTGTCTGGATGCATAACTAAGCAGGCAGCCCTCCCCCCTGGAATATCTACCCATATCCCACCAAGTCTTAGCTGAGGTACTTTCTCAGCATCTTCAATTTACCTCTCTTTATCCTTTATTTCTCCCGGCCTTCGTTCTGTGTGTCCCCACCCATTACGCCGTCGATCCTTGCGGTTGTGTTGGTCCATCAAATAGTATACCTACTACCCATTCCGCACCTCAAAATTTCTAAAACTATTCGCTAAACGGAAGCTTTTTGTTATTTGGGGTCTCGGCCCGCAAGAGGACAAGATGTCCTGGACAGGTGGTAATTTTCCCAGTGACGACCAGATGGCGCAGGCCACAGGGTCATCAACGACAACCTCTCACTCCCACGATCATGAGGAACCGAAAAGCGATGCTGGGGATGGTACTTTGGCAGCTTACTCCGTATCGAGGACACGAAACACATCGGTTACAGAAGTTGACGAAAAGTCCGGCCCAGGATTAAGCGATGAATCCACGGACGACGACGCCGTTGAGCTCGAACGACGTGAATCACTTGTTCATGAATTAGCGCGCAAGTACACAACACAGTCCCAAGCGCAATGGACGCCCGGCACCAACCCATTCTTGGATGCCGACGAGAACTCGCCACTAAACCCTCACTCAAGTAATTTCAGCGCCCGAGCATGGGCCAAAGCTCTTGCTGAGATGACTGCGAGCGAAGGCAAGGAGTTTCGAACTGCTGGCGTGGCCTTCCAGAACCTGGACGTCTACGGTTTCGGCTCCGTTACTGATTATCAGAAGGATGTGGCCAATGTCTGGATGGAGGGTGCTAGTATAGCCCGCCGACTCCTTGGGCACAGGGGGACTAAGATCGACATTCTGCGAAGTTTCGACGGCATCGTTCGCAAGGGTGAGATGTTGGTCGTTCTGGGCCCGCCCGGATCTGGATGTTCGACCCTACTCAAGTCAATTGCTGGTGAGACCGCCGGAATCTACATCGACGACAAGTCTTACTTCAATTACCAGGGTATCTCGGCTAATGAGATGCATTCACGTCACCGCGGCGAGGCCATCTACACGGCTGAAGTCGACGTCCATTTCCCCATGTTGACGGTTGGTGAGACCTTAACCTTCGCAGCCCAAGCCCGTGCTCCTCGACATCTCCCACAAGGTGTCGACAAAAAGACATACGCCAACCATCTGCGGGACGTTACCATGGCCATGTTCGGTATTTCACACACAGTCAACACTCGTGTGGGTAACGAGTACATTCGTGGTGTCTCCGGTGGTGAGCGCAAGCGTGTTACCATTTCCGAAGCCACGCTCAGTCGTGCACCCCTCCAGTGCTGGGACAACAGTACTCGAGGTTTGGACAGCGCCAACGCTGTAGAGTTCTGTAAGACGCTCCGAACACAGACCGAGCTGTTCGGCAACACTGCTGTTGTGTCCATTTACCAATCTCCCCAATCCGGGTATGATTGCTTCGACAAGGTCACGGTCTTATATGAAGGTCGGCAAATCTACTTTGGACGAGCCGATGCGGCAAAACAATACTTTATCGACCTTGGCTTTGAATGTCCTGCGCGTCAAACAACACCTGATTTCCTGACATCCATGACGAGCCCCCTCGAGCGTATTGTCCGGGACGGCTTCAAAGGCAAAGTCCCCCGCACGCCGGATGATTTTGCGGCGGCCTGGAAGAACAGTGCCGACTACGCCGCTCTTCAAGCCGAGATCGAGGAGTATAAAAAGGAACACCCTATTGACGGGCCTGATGCTCAGGCTTTCCGTGCTTCCCGGAAAGAGCAGCAGGCCAGAGGCCAGCGAGGGGCATCTCCATATACGCTATCTTTCATGCAGCAAATCGCGCTTTGTCTCGAGCGTGGTTGGATGCGGCTCAAGGGTGACCCTAGCATTTCCATAGGCTCACTCGTTGGTAACTTCATCATGTCTCTCATCGTAGGCAGCGTCTTCTACAATCTCCAACCCAATACCTCGAGCTTCTACCAAAGAGGTGCCCTACTCTTCTTCGCCTGCCTCCTAAACGCCTTTGCTAGTGCCCTGGAAGTAAGTTCACGACTCCCGCCTGTGCCCCTATTGTTCGCAGCTAACTGAGACATTATCAAGATTCTTACTCTTTATGCTCAACGCCCTATTGTCGAAAAGCACAACCGCTACGCCCTATACCACCCAGCGGCTGAGGCCGTCTCCTCTATGCTCTGCGATTTGCCCTACAAGATTACTAACTCCATCATCTTCAACACATCACTCTACTTCCTAACAAATCTGCGACGCGAACCGGGCGCCTTCTTCTTCTTCTTGCTTTTCTCGTTCGTTACTGTCTTAGTAATGAGTATGATCTTCCGCTTTATCGGCTCTTCATCAAGATCTCTCTCGCAGGCTCTAGTTCCGGCCGCTATTCTCATTCTCGACCTCGTCGTCTTCACCGGCTTCGTCATCCCGGTTAACTACATGCTATCTTGGTGCCGCTGGCTGAACTATGTCGATCCCCTCGCTTATGCGTTCGAGTCACTGATGGTCAACGAATTTTCCGGCCGACAGTTCGAATGCACGGACTATGTTCCCTCTCCGATGATCGATGTGTACGCCAACGTCGACCCGGCTAATCGCGTGTGCAGCGCGGTGGGCAGTGTACCTGGTTCAAATTTCGTGGATGGCGATACGTACATCAACTCGGCCTTCAGTTATTATGCTTCTAACAAATGGAGAAACCTCGGTATCATCATAGCCTTTACCATCTCGTCTTTGATCCTCTACATGGTATTCGCTGAGCTCGTCTCGGAGAAGAAATCAAAGGGAGAAGTCCTTGTGTTTCGACGCGGCCATAGACCCGCCCAATTCAAGGAACGAAAAGGCGATGCCGAGGAGGGCGAGGCTCTACGTGTTGGTCCGACCGTTACCAATGCAAGCCGTGTTGGTCCAGGCAGCAAAGAGGCGGGCTTTATACAGGAGCAGAAGAGTGTCTTCCACTGGGATGATGTGTGCTACGACGTCAAGATCAAGGGTGAAACGAGGCGTATTCTCGATCATGTCGATGGTTGGGTCAAACCTGGTACGCTCACGGCCTTAATGGGTGTTTCTGGTGCTGGCAAGACGACGCTTCTGGACGCTTTAGCCAGCCGCATTACAATGGGCGTGATCACTGGTGATATGCTTGTCGATGGCCGTATCCGTGATGCTTCTTTCCAACGGAAAACGGGTTACGTCCAACAACAGGATCTGCATCTGGCCACTACTACGGTTCGTGAGGCTCTCAACTTCTCTGCTATTCTTCGTCAGCCTGCCGACGTACCGCGTGAAGAGAAACTGGCATATGTCGATGAGGTCATCAAGCTTTTAGACATGGAGGAATATGCCGATGCCGTTGTCGGTGTTCTCGGTGAAGGTCTCAACGTTGAACAGCGTAAACGATTAACAATTGGTGTTGAGCTTGCCGCAAAGCCCCCACTACTCCTCTTCGTCGACGAACCTACGTCTGGTTTGGACTCGCAAACTTCTTGGGCTATTTTGGATTTACTAGAGAAACTGACCAAGAGTGGACAAGCTGTCCTATGCACGATCCATCAGCCGTCCGCCATGCTTTTCCAGCGATTTGATAGACTCCTTTTCTTGGCTAAGGGCGGCAAGACTGTCTACTTTGGCGAAATTGGCGACAACTCCAAAACACTCACAAACTATTTTGAACGTCATGGTGCGCCCGCATGTCCACCAACTGCCAACCCTGCCGAATGGATGCTGGACGCCATTGGCGCTGCCCCCGGAACCACAACTCACCGTGACTGGTTCCAGACCTGGCGCGAAAGCCCCGAGTACCGAGATGTGAAAGCTGAATTGAATAGACTGAAAGATGAGGCTTCCGAAGTCCCCCCACCGACACACGACGATCAATCCTACCGCGAGCACGCCGCGCCGTTCACTGTACAATTTAGGGAGGTCTCGCACCGCGTCTTCCAGCAGTACTGGCGGAATCCGACCTACATTTACTCCAAAGCTGCTCTCTGTACATTTGTGGCCCTATTCATCGGTTTCGTCTTTTTCCGTGCCCCCAAATCCCAGCAGGGTCTCCAGAACCAGACGTTCGCTGTTTTCCAGCTGCTCACTGTGTTCGGCCAGATGGTTCAGCAAACGATGCCACACTTCGTCGTTCAACGGTCGCTCTACGAGGTGCGCGAGCGCCCGTCCAAGGCTTATAGCTGGAAGGTCTTTATGCTCTCGCAGATCATCGTCGAGATACCGTGGAACACCCTCATGGCTGTGATCATGTATTTCGGTTGGTACTACCCCATAGGTCTATACCGAAACACGTTCGAGGACGGCGCAACGACGGAGCGCGGTGCGCTCGTCTTCTTACTGATTTGGGCCTTCCTTCTCTTCACGTCTACCTTCACTCATATGATCATCGCTGCATTCGAGACTGCCGAGGCCGGTGGCAACGTTGCCAACCTGTTGTTCACGCTTACTCTCATCTTCTGTGGTGTTCTCGCGCGTCCCGGGCAGTTCCCTCAGTTCTGGATTTTCCTGTACCGTGTCAGCCCATTTACGTACCTCGTATCAGCACTCCTATCCACAGCCGTTGGTAACTCATCTGTTACTTGCGCCGCAAACGAGTACTTAATAATTAACCCACCCGCCAACCAAACGTGTCAGTCGTACCTAGCGGCTCAACTCGCGACTGGCGGCTATCTTAAGGCCGGCACGGAGAACAACTTCGCCAACTGCGCCTACTGTCCTGTTGGCGACACGAACGCCTATCTTGCCCAAATTGGCATCTTTTACAGTATGTTCCCACTATTAGCACCCGTTATTCTCCCATCCTACCCTCTTCCGGTACTATCGTCATCGTTAGCATTTACTGACTCTTATCTCCTCATTAGGTGACCGCTGGCGCAACTTTGGCCTTCTATTCGTCTACATCGCCTTCAACGTCTTTGCCGCCGTATTCCTCTACTGGCTAACTCGCGTGCCAAAGACATGGGGCAAGAAGAAGTCGAAGACAGCATAGACAGACAAAAAAAAATAGAAAATGAAAGAAAAAAAATATCAGGAAATGGGGCGGGGGGGCAAAAACATCTCAGTCTTAGTAGTTCTATTCACCTTTTAATTCACCCGGGTTCTTCTCCACGCGAAAAAAAGACTCCCCTATTTCTTATCTACCATGTTATTAGGCTGAGTGGGAAAGCCCCCTCCCCCCATCTACCCCCCTGAAAAAACAAGAATATTTTCAACAAAAACAAAGAATCCTCGTCTCGTTCGGTGTCTATCATTATTCCAGACGGTCTAATTAAGGCCGTTTATTCAACCCCCTTATTCTATTATTCTTATCTCAGTTCATATTGGGGGCTACAGCATATATTATAAACATGCTCTCTCTCTCTCTTTTTTTTTTAGATTTATCATAGACAAGGGGAATAAAAGAAAGGTCTACGGGGGTTGCGTTTTTCTCTCTCGATGGTAGGGTCGTTGGGCCTGTTTTTGTTCTTCCCCGCATAGCGTCGTTGATCTGAGCAGGCTTTTTTTTTTTATCTCATGTTCCCGTCCGTCTTGTGGCTCTCTGTTGAATCAGTCCGGTCTGCGGTGGCCCTTGTTGTGTCTGGCCATGTCATGGGCCGACGGTTGCGCTTATAGAAGGCGTTTGCCCTTGCGTGGATTCTGAGCGGGGAAAGGGGAGGTTCTTTGCGGCCTTGTCGATAGAATTCGGAAGGAAATACATATATATATATTTCAAACGAAAACACTTTATTCGGCTTGCCGCCTTGACGCTATCTCTTTTGCGCCGTGCCTCCTGTGACGAGTGAAGCCCGGCGGCATTGCTCCCGGAGTGCTTCGTCATTGATATCGCCGTTAAGCTCGGGGGACTTGGTAAGCGCTGGTCTGTCTAATTGTTAGACTGGATGACATTTGGATATAACGCAGACGTGATGTCACGGGTGGAGGACGAAATCGCTGCTCGTTACGTACGTATGCGCGCGTACCCGGTTGCCTCTCTCCGTCCGATGTCTACAGTAATTAGGTACATTATGTACGCAGGGACCTCGCCCCTATCTTTCCGTTAACATGTAGTTCCCAGGCCATAGAAGCATAGGGACGAGTAACGAGGTCAGGCGCTCGATACATCTCCGGCGCAAAAGTGCATACCCGTCCATTCGGGAGATACAAAGGAGAGCCGGATAAATGGAAGTCAGGTGGACTTCCCGTACGCTAGTGTGTATATCAGGTATAAAAGGTGTGTACGGCAACGTTTATAAGCAAGGCAGTGGGATTCATCCGATTTCCGAGTCTTATAGGTACCTCAGGTGTCTGTTACGAGGTACTACTGGTGGCCATATACACTTTTCGTCATACAAGGAGTAGATTCTTTGTGCGGGATTCCCTTCGCCGTCTTCCGGAGGCGGAAAAGGCAAGCGCCATCGGCGTCCCGGTGTTGTCTCAGGTCGAGTGATTCAATTCATGTCCATTCACCACGAGCGCCGACCCATCAAGACGGTGACAATATTCAAATTTTGTTCATTGTGTGTGTGGTATCATCATGTTCATACGCCGAACGAATATAGATGGGACCAAAATACCGTTTGCCCGTATGTTGGTCTTTCTTTCCCACAGCCCGCCCCTAGTAATAATACTTCTAAAAAAAAAATAACCCTCGTGATGGGATATGGGGGTATATGCAATCCAGAGAACAATATAAGAGGGAACAAGCAAAAACAACAACGAAAACTAAGCCAGCCCCTTAATCCGTTAATACAATAGGGAGCGGATAGGTCCCCAGGCTGTCCCGTTTTGTTGCTGAGTATTGTGTGCGTGTGTGCGTGTTTTTGTTTTAATAATTCTCCGTTTCCTCTTATTATATTTATTATAGTTGTAACCTGCCGGAGGCATGTTCTTTTTCGTATATATCTTGCATACTCAGTTGTACGCCGACGACTTTCGCCTCGAAGAATTGGAATAGTTGGAAGATTGCGGTGAGGAGTTCGAATGAACTAGACGGGTGCGCGAAAGAGAGTCAGTCAATTTATCGCTCAGATATTAGGTTAGATATAGACTCGGGACAAAACTTACATGAGGGAGGCAATGAGACCGATGGTGGGCGACCAGAGGCCGACATAACGGGATCCCCACCAGGGATACATGATGTGTGCGGAGTAGATGAGGAAGCCAAGACTCGGGAGAGCGAGGATGAGGTCGACGATGGTGAACTGGAGCCGCTTGTAACGGCGGCGCTTCTCGATATCGTCCTCGTTGGCACCGCCGAAAGAGGCGATGGTGCGGTTGCCTACGGTGATGGAGATCGGGGGCAGGCCGACGGTGCGGCGCGACGAGGGCCAGAACTGGTAGCCCAGCACGCTGGCGGAGCAGTGCAGCAGGTTCCATAAGAACTGAATCCAGCACAGGATGAAGAGTATCTTATGCTCCCACGGCCACCAGCCCGCGTCGATGGCGGTGTGGATACGCACGACGGTCGCAAAGCCGAGGATGGCGTTGAAGCCGCGCGCGACGGCAATAAGGGGCAAGTCGAACCTCGTGACCCGCTCGCCTATCTTCCCCTGGCATCGCTCGCAAGACGACCTCGTCAGCAGATGGTGGTTCGCCTGCTTCTGGCTCTCGATCCCGTCGTAAGCGCCATCAGGCCGTCCATTGTGCCCGTTCTGGGGACTCCGACCTCGAGGTGTTATTGTGCTCGTGCTCCCCGACATTATTCCGTAAGCCGTCCTTCTCTCCCTCCCGCTCGAAAATTCACCGGACCGAGCGACCGACCAAGCAATCAACGGTCACGCGAGCACCTATTCTTCGTTTAATGTGGCTGGAATCGGCCAGTTGGGCGGTGCAGAAGGGCACGTCGCTAGTTGCGTCACAGTCGTGTTGTCTCCGTATGTATCCATTCAAACCCAGCCATGCAATGGACAGAGAAGGGTGAAAAGCGAGTGATTACAGCAAAGACAGGAGAAGGTGACGACGAAGGGAAAACCCCGGTTCGAATGCGCCGTGGCGATGCGTCCGCGTGTACAGACTGTAGCAACCGATAGAACTCGTATGCCCCTATTCTTTTCTGGCCTGTTGTTGCCGTCTTGTCCCTCGTGATCTTCGTGATCGTCGTTATCGTCGTCTTCGTCGTGGTTGGCGCTGGCGCAGTTGTTGGTTTCTGTCGCCGTCTCTGCCCCAAGCCCAACATGTAGGAAATGTTACGAGTATTTACAAGTTATTGGCGATTTGGCGAGACAAAATACGGTTAGGTGCTTAGCAAGTCTATGACATGCACGAAGAACCAACAGCATAAGTGGTGTATGTAACTAGCGGGGATGTGCATGCCACGAGGACCCACTGGGAAAGGGGCAGGCCAGAGACCGGAGAGGGCCGCGTTGTACGGTAACCCCATTGCTCGGCCATCTTGACAGCCTAGGCACTCCTACCGGTACTCAACCATATCGACGAGGGGTTATGGGCGACTTGGCCCCTGAGGGATCGAGCAGACCGATCGACACCTAGCCTAGTAAGAGTCCAAGGCTAAATACGGGTAATGTTGGTGTATTTGTAATCGTACGACTTAGTCATGAGTCATGACTAAGAGGCCACGTACGATATTCGGATATAAGAGGGAGGTCCCGTACGTAGA